>JBBMKA010082201.1:0-14237 GCA_037833695.1 Sechiopsis laciniata | reverse complement strand
ATATATAAGGTTTTTATTTTTTTATTTTAGCAATAATTGAGGCAACCTCGTCCACCCTATTCAATTTTGAATTAAATTCATTTTTATTTTGCTCCTTGAAACAAAGAAGACCATTTTTTTAAACTACATGTAAAAGTAGGGATATACAAATCAAATGATAACCCGACGAACCTGAACAATCTAACTCAAATAGTAAAGGTTGGGTTGGGTTAGATTTTTTTTTTCAGTTTGGATTGGGTTGAAAATAAATAAACCCAAAAATTTGGATTGGTTCGGTTCACCCCAAAACAAATCGAATATATATTAAACGTGGCAAATATGATCAATATTCTATTGTGGCATGGCGGTTTTTAAGTAGTACTGTACATTGTGTGTCTTTGGTTCAAGCTAAATCAGTGTTTTTTTTTTTTTTTAATGTTTTTTATATTTCAAACTCAGATTTGTATTTTAATAACATTTATGTCAATTTGTTTTTTGCCACTTTATTTATGTTTTAATCACATTCATGTGAAGTTTTTTTTTTTTTTTTTTTTTTAATTACAGATTGAAATTGTAGTTTTTTTGCCACTTTATTTATGTTTCTAATAACATTTATGTCTTTTTTTTTTTTTTTTTTTTTTTATAATTTTGATTTATGTATAGATTGAAGTTTGAGATTGTAACTTTTACTTTTTTATGTTTTTAATACAAAATTATGCATAAAAATTATCCGTCCAATTCCAATAATCGATATTTCTTTTTTTATATATAATTTTTTTAATTAAAAAGTATATTGATGTAAATCGAGGAATCCAACCTAACCCAACCTAAAAATATAAGGTTGGATTGAGTTGAGTTGAGTTGTCTCTTTAATTGAGTTGAGTTAGATTGAAACAATGATCAACCTAAAAATTTGGATTCGATTGAAAAAATTTCTTAATCAACTCAACTCAATTCAATCCATGTACACCCGTATGTGAAATGCATTGTCACTTTTTTAAGGTAATGTTGACTCACATGTGAGCTCTATAATTTATGTTTGTGTATGAGATCTAAATTTTTTTAGTGTGGTAGAGGAGCGGATAGACATGAAATTAAGATTTGTTAATAACAATGTACAAAGATATAATACTATCCCATTAAAATTTAAGCTCTCATGATTTTATTTATTTATTTATTTTTAATTCAACATGGCTTTTCATCTAAAAAAAACATGACTATACTTTTGATTTTACAAAAAAATGCTTCATAGTAATGAAGTTAACAATAATCGAATACACATTTTCAACAAAAAAAAAAAACAATAATCAAATATAATAGTCGAAATTTATTAAATGGACCAAAATAATATTGTAACCAAATAAATTAAAATGGAAACGAAACTTGAAAGTTGCGAATATAAATACAATATTTTAGAATTTTAGGGCAATATGATTTGTTTTCATCATTTTATATTAATAATGAGTAATACTTACTTAAAGGTGCCACTTTAGAACTATATGTTTTTATTTTTTTAAAAAAAAATTGGATTTGATTGATGGAGAGAGAAATATTAAAGTGGAGAGAGAAATAAAAAAAAGTAAAAACATGTGGGTTTAAGGGTGGGTAAGTATTTCCAAAATACTTACCCACCCTTTCGTAATTATTGCTCATTAATAATTAATTAAGAAATCTTAATTTTAACAATAATCCAGGTGCTTGGGGAATCAATCGGTACATAAAAAAGTAATTTTTAGGCCGGTTTGTTTCCACGGTCACGGTATTTATCTTTTTCATTTACTTTTCTATGTTCAGTCTGGCAAGATTGGTGGTGTTAATCTATTTTCATTTCACAGTCACAAATTCGATATTTGTAATTTTCTTCTCTCAACTTGTAATTAAAAAAAGGTGCTTGGGGAATCACATTTTAATTTTAAATGAATTCTTAGGTTTTACAGCTCACACATAGTACTACGCACGTAACGATTATTTTTTCTGACATTTACGATCGTTTGTCTTTTTTTTTGCTTCATTTTATTTTATATTTTGGTTTATTTTTCTACTTTTTATTAAGGAATATTATTTATAAATCTTTTTTCTAAAATGAATTTCAGTTTATTTGTCTTTTTTTTTCTAAATATTAATTGGTTAATTTAATTTTATAATATTTATTATTTATTTTTTGTCTACAAATATCATTATTTTTTAATTAATCAAATAAGTTTATTACATGGACAACAATGATATTTACACATATGAATTAAACTAGAAATTAAATTAGAAAGTTAAAGAATACAAAATAACATTTTAAAATTTAAGGGAAAAATGATTTTTTTTTCCATCATTTTATATTAATAATTTAATTAATTGAGGAATCTTAATTTTTAATAATAAACAATGTGAGTGTTAGGAATTATAAATATTATTCCCTAGATTTTAGGGGCATTTGCATGTATATTACAAAAAAGCTAAAATATTCCATGAATAGCACAATAATGAAAATATTTGCACATATAGCAAAAAATGTAAATTGATTGACTTCCATATTGATAGATTCTATCGATAGAGGCTGATAGAATCAATTACTAATAAATAAATTGATAAACTTCCATTAGATTCTATCAATAAGTGCTGATAGAATCAATTACTGATAAAATTGATAGACTTCCATCACTAGAGAATGATAGATTCTACCAAAGTCTTCCATAAAAAAAGGTAAATAGAGATTTTTAAAAAAGTAGCAGAATTTGCTATAAACGAGTTATTTTAAAAAAAGCTGCTATAATTGTAAACTGTGGTAAAAAAGTTGCTATACAGTGCAAATTTCCTAGATTTTATCTATTTCCTATATATTTTAGATTTATTCTTTTTTTTTTTTTTTTTGAAAAGTACATTTATTCTATTTAAATATTGTAAATAGTTTCTCATGTTTATTATATTGTGGACTATTTATAGTTTAAAAATACAAGGAAAAGGGAGACATTTTGGTCATTATTTCACAAAATTTAACGTGTATCAGAACTCTCTAAATTAGAGAAAATTATTATTCTTCTTCTTCATCCAAAAAAATGTGATCGGGGGATAAATTTGGTGCAAATTCGTAAAATTGGATCGATTCAATTTGGTGTTGGTGAATTTAGTCATTCGGTGAATTTGGTGTTGGTCGATTCAATTTGTAGGCGGTAGTTTTTCGTCAATATGTGAAATTGAATTTTTGTGATTCAATTTCATGCATGAATCTGTGGAATTGGAATTTCTAGGCGGTGGTTTTCGTCAATATATGAAATTGAAGCCGTGTGATTCAATTCACGAAGAATTGAAATTGAAGCCTTATTAGTCAATATATGAAATTGAAGTTGTGTGATTCAATTCACCAAGAATTGAAATTGAAATGGTCTAATTTAGGTCAGTTTGATAACTATTGTTTTTTGTTTTTTGTTTTTTGTTTTTAATTTTTAGTTTAAAAAAATAAAAACTATATACTTTGATAATTGTTTTTGATTTTTTAAAAAATTAAAATTTATTATTTTAATATTTAATAAAATAAAATAAAACTATTGTAGATTATTATTGATCTAATAAATCTCAAATTTGTGGGTTCGAACTTTAGGCGTATTTTATCAATTTTAGCATTTTTTCCGAAGAAAAAAATAACCTATTTTTAAAAGTTACTTTTTAATTATTATTATTATTTTTTTTTATAGAACTCTTTTAATATTTTAAAAACGTTTTTAAAATTTTAAAAACAAAAATCAAAATTGGTTATCAAACACTTATTTTTAAAAAGTTAAAGACAAAAACAAAAAACCAAAAACAAAATGGTTATCAAACGGGCCTCAATTATTCAATTTCGTGTGTGTCAATTCATTCATTTAAATATTTGGTGGATTCGAGAAACGATACTATGTGTAGTGAACTTTTGTAAGGTGCCGAGAACATGTGTGATTGCGTATTCACCCATTCGCAATGAATTTGGTTTAGTTTCTTCGATACTATGTGTAGTGAACTTCTTCTTCATCCAACTTTATCACATGATCAATGAACACATATTATGGATGCAATTAAAGGCATACATACAACCCTCAACAACAGGTAGTACAAATAATTCCAGTGAGTGGATTGTTACTGGTGCATCGAACCATATGCCCGGTAATATTTTATTGTTTTCTGATTTATGTGAAATATCTTCACCGGTTGGACTGCCTGATGGAAAAATACTCCTGTTACAAAAGAATGAAAATTTTCATTTATAGCAGAATGCTCACACTTCAATCAGTTTTCAGTTGATAGACTTCAATCAATTTTTAGGTGATAGCCTTCCATCAATATTCAGCTGATAACCTTTAATCAGTTCATTAATAGCTTTCAATCAGCTCGATAATAGCCTTTAATCACTTCAGCTGATAGCCTTCAATCATTGCAGCCTTCAATCATTTAATATGATAACCCTCAATCACTTTAGTTGATAGGCTTCAATCACTTAAGTTTATAGCCTTCAATAACTAGCTAATAGCCTTCAATCATTAGTTAATAGCCTTCAATCATTTTAGTGGTTTACAGATCTGCATCTCCTTAAATCAGAATCTCAAATACTTTATAAAATCATTGAAAAAGTTAGTGACATGTTGGTTTCATTGTTTGGTTGTAATCCAGTTCAATACTATGGTCACGAGTTCGATCATGAAAATTGGTATTTGGCTCTCATTTATTCGAGAGCAGCAGTACTACCCCTTATGTAGAATTTATGATCTTCCTCCCCCCATTTGTACTCAATAAAAAAATCCTCTGTAAAATCCATCATTGGAATAATATATGAAAAATGAAATGAACTTGAAGAACCTGTTGGTCATCACTCCAATCAATTAAGTGAAAACTATTGAAACTATTAAGTGAATTGATTGACACTATCAATGAAATGATTAAGACAAAAACACTATCTTTCTTCTTATTTTATTTATGACTCATCCTCTCCTCTTTTTTGTCCTTCTCCCTCTCATCACTAAAATTTCTTTGTCATCATCCAACTCCAATCAAGTTTCAAATCTCCGCCTCAAATTAGAGATGATCCATTGCAAAGTAAAAGGAAAATGAAAGTGAAAATGGTAGTTCTGGAAAACGACATCTCAACGATTTTCGACTAGAAAATGTCGCCGGATTTGTTGCTTTGATCAAACCCAAAAGGAACAAAAATGTTATTTTTTATTTTTTATTTATTTTTTACAGATTTTTAACAAAAATTGTTGATATATGCCTTGAACAGTTTAATGTCTTGCGATTAGTTAGTCTAGAAAATGCATTCCGCATTTTCGATGCGTAAACGCTTTCCGCTTTCCGCATTGCAGCAATGCATAAGTTATCGCATTCTTTATTTGTTTTCGTATTCGCATTCTGTAATAGGATTTAATGAGAGTAAATATATATAATCGAATTAAACTCTAGCCGATTATGATGTTCATTCTATATTTTGCCTCTCCTTAATAAAATTGTGCTCTCTCTCTGCTCGTGGACTAGCTAACACAACGTTAGTGAACCACATAAATTTCTGTGTTGTTTCTTCTCCTTGCGTTTTCTTTATTAATTATTTGATTGGTTGGTTGATTGCCGTTTTCATAACAAAAATGTTGTTGAAACTTATGTATGTTCAAAGACATAATTGCCATAAACGTAAAGTGATAAAGTTTTTTTTTTTTTGAAAAACAAGCAATTCATTAACCAAAAATACCATTACAGCCTAATGTTCTAACAAGGCCACACACTGAATCACTTCTACAAGTAGGACAATGACCACCTAAACAAACAGAACCAATAACAAGATCAATCTGTACTGAAAACTAAGTTTTTAACTCAATAAGAATCTCTGGACAGAATCATTAAGCACATTTATAAGAGCAACGCTACATATTTTATCAATAACAAACAATGGGTACGAACCCCTGGGCAATCATTGGGTACAAAACTCCTGAGGCACATTGGGCACAAACCCTGATACTAATAATGAGTACTAAACTTCTGAATAATAATAATGGGCATAAACCTCTGAATAGTAATAATGGGCTCTAACCCCTGAATAATAATAATAGGCATAAACCCATGAATTGTAATAACAGGCATAAACTCCTGAATAGTAATAATGGGCACTAATTCCTGAACAACATTGATTTCTTCTATGATTAACATATGTATCATAAATTTCTATCTAAATGTAACATTTACAACATGTTTACCTATCAGGATATCTCAATCAAAACAATTCGAGTGTCTACATTAGTCGAGCCAACAACCAAAACACTCATGTGTAACATCTATAACATGCTCACCTAATAGGGCCTCACATATACATGATATTCTCATCCAATAAACAGTATGTATGAGACCATCAACAATTCTGTTATACAAGCATGTTGTATCTTCCAGGTATCATATCAATAGGAACATCAAACAGTCAATTATCCATGAACCCATTCAACAGTCGTACTTATAACATACTAGCTAACAGTTTAAGCCTAGGGTTGGATGAAGAATGCTCTTACCTTGGCCGAAATCCAAAGGTTCTATACAATCATCCAAGTCATAGCACTCTTAGAAGCTTTTCCAAACGGGTTAAAACTAGCACCTCCGACCCATAAAATCGAACTCAGAACGTCGAAATTAACCAAAATTACCTTAAATACAAGGGCGGAAAAAGTCAAGCTATTACAATATTCCCCCTTACAAGACTTTCTTCCTCGAAAGTCATCTAAGGTAGAAATAGCTCGAAAACAAGTACGCAATCCTCCTCACGCTTCCAAATAGTCCCCTCATCTGGTTGACTCCTCCCAAAGACTTTAACCAACTGATCCGCCAGATTCTCAATACTTTTCTGACACGGGCTCTTCTTCATAACTCAAATCTTTAACTCGTTGCAACGTCTCGTGAATCAAACACTTGAGAAGGGTCCCGCACATACTATCTGAGTAACAATACGTGAAAACGTCATGCAAACACGACCAGGACGGAGGTAAAGCTAATGTGCAGTCAACTGCGATAATCTCCTCTAGGATTTCAAATGACCAAAGAATTTGGGACTATGCTCCCATTTTTGCCAAAACTCAAAACAACTTTACAGGTACAAACTTAAGGAATACGCGATTCGCCACTACAAACTCCAAATCTTGATGCCGAACAACGACGTAACTTTCCTGCCAGCTCTAGGCTGTGAGCATCCTGACACGAATTTTCTAAACAACATCATTGGTTAACTGCAACAAGGAAAACAAAACTCGAGTCCGAACAAATTTTTTTCTCCCTCTTATTCTCAGAAGACAAGGGGCCTGCTTTTTTTGCCATCCAAGGCCTTGGAAGGAGCCATCTCAATGGTGATAACACAACACCCTAATGTACACCGAACACAGCAGAGGAACCAACCCCATACCCTAAGCTCGAGCTCTTGAGGTACTGAGTTGCTAGGACCGAAGACAACAAGCACAACTAAATATAATGACCAAGCATACTAAGCTCAACTTTTCCAACCACAAGCTTACCCTAAAAACGAAACAAAAACATCATTTTCCAAAAGTCACCACGACCCAACTCCTTGAGGGTCCGAACGGTGCAACCCCAAAAGAACGAACACTCTTCACTAGCCAACCATCTTCTTACGGAGGTTCTAAACCACTTACTTAAGGTCACGAGGCTCTTAACGCGTCTTGAGCAACTGCTCAACTGGGAACAAACCCTGAGACGAACATAGATGACAAAACCTATTTTCCTCTTACACGTCATCAGAATAAAGTGACCAATGAGATTTTTAACAAGACAAACTCAGATAGACCATTAACTGAGAGTATTACCCAACATCTCACAACGATTCAAGCTCTAACTGCCTGACTTGAAGAATTACTCACCCATGATCATTTAGACTAGGCCCTCTCTCGCTAGCTCGGGCTAGCTAAATCTTCACAAATACACCAACAAGAGGAAGTCCAACTTCCTAAGATTCTTTGCTATGCTTGAGGTAGTCAAGGCCACTGCCCGATCTAACTCCAACAAGTAAGAACTCAAACGACCTTAAGGGATGAGGCTTACCAATCCCCAAATCAATCGTACCAAGACCCCCTCAGTATCCAAAGTGAAGCCGTCTACAACAAGTCTCAAGAACGACCAACTATCAACTTAATCTTCACAAGTCCCGCCACCGAGGAACAACCAAAGCAACAATCAACGGACCTACTTCCACAGACACTGCCACAAAGGCACAACTAAAGCACACAATCATCGCTACTATCTGAGTCTAACCAACTTATGGTCACCTTGACCTTCACTGATTAACCACTACCCAAGCTAGACACCCCGAGCAAAACCTCATTGACTTAAACAGTTGACAAACAATCCTTCTGCTCTCAACTTCGAGCCTCTGAAGAACAAACATCATAGCTCGATAGTCAAACACAATGGAGGTGACACCTGAGTGATGTTAAGCCCACTCGAACAACACCCAACGGCCTGAGACGAAGCACAACTTGTCCATTATCACAAATCAGGGTCTCTAACCCCAAGCGCGAACTAGAACAAAACCAATGCTAGAAGACCAACCAATTCTCCAGCCACAACTCAGTTCACTAAAACAGAAACACTCATCAGCAAAAACCATAGAAGCTCCACGATAACTGAACTTAAGGGCTCCACCCTCCAGGACGAGAAACTGAATCAATAGGCTGCAACATCCAAACTACACCCTCAATATAAACTAGCCGTACAAGCCTCGTCCTACAATTGACCACTCAACTGGCGCTAGCCACTACATCAACTTTCCATTCACTGGTACTGGCAGAAATAACAATTGGCTACTCCTTGGCACTAGTCAAGCAACACTGGCCACTCACTGGTACTAGCAAAACAACACTGGAAGAATAACTAAACACAACATATTAATCGGTTGACTAGTCTCAACTTGAACAAGAATTTTCTCAATGACAAGCTCATCAATCACCAACCAAACTTTACCACAAGCATAACGATCTCCATTAACATAACCAAAACCAATTCAGATCTTACAACAAGAAGATGGCAATGCAAGAAGCAACAACTTGCATACAAAGAGGAGACAAAGATGTAGCAAGTAAACGCTTGCAACCGATCTGACGAACGAAATTCCATGACCTCAAAGAGTGCCATTAAGCACATTTATAAGAGCAACGCTACATATTTTATCAATAACAAACAATGGGCACGAACCCCTAGGCAATCATTGGGTACAAAATCCCTAAGGCACATTGGGCACAAACTCCTGATAGTAATAATGAGCACTAAACCTCCGAATAATAATAATGCGCATAAACCCCTAAATTGTAATGATGGGCTCTAACTCTTGAATAATAATAATGGGCATAACCCCTGAATAGTAATAATGGGCACTTACCCCCGAATAGTAATAATGGGCATAAACCCCTGAAAAATAATAGTGGGCATAAACCCCTAAATAGTAATAATGTACATAAACTCCTGAAGAGTAGGGCATAAACTCCTGAATAGTAATAATGGGCACTAACCCCTGAACAATATTAGTTTCTTCTATGATTAACCCAGGCATCATAAATTGCTATCCGTGTGTAACATTTACAACATGTTTACCTATCAGAATATCTCAATCAAAACAATCAGAGTATCTACATTAGTAAAGCCAACAACCAAAACACCCATGTGTAACATCTATAACATGCTCACCTAATAGGGTCTCACATATACACGATATTCTCATCCAATAAACAGTATGTATGAGCCCGTCAACAATTCTGTTATACAAGCATGTCGTATCTACCAGATATCCAAGTATCATATCAACAGGAATATCAAATAGTCAATTATCCATGAACCCATTCAAAAGTCGTACTTATAACATACTAGCTAAAAGTTTAAGCCTAGGGTTGGATGAAGAATGCCCTTACCTTCGCCGAAATCCAAAGGTTCTACACAATCCTTCAAGTCATAGCCCTCCTAGAAGCTTTTCTAGACTTCCGTGACCTATAACAAGCAAACGGTTTAAAACTAGCACCTTGGACCTACAAAATCGAACTCAGAACATCAAAATTACCCAAAATTACCTAAAATACAAGGAAGTCGGGCTGTTACATGAATGGCTACCATTCATATATCTTCATCAAATCTCATTCATCAATCATTTTGCCCTAAAAATCCAATAGACACCTTTCATCTTCTCTCCATTAAATACATTGGCTTAAGAACTAAATTTTGACACCAACTATTATATTTTCAACATCTCCAAAAAGTTTGATTTACTTCTCACATTTTTTAATCGACGCGTTGCAAATTTTGTGAAGAAGCTGTCAATGCTCAACTTGTGTTTTTTGCCTACGAGGGTATATTGTAAGGTTCCTTTTTTATTTTTTAATTGAGATTTGTATTAAGATGTGTGTATACTTTGAGTTGTGAGAAAACAAAATTGGTTTAATCTCTAGTAAAAGGATTTGAGTTTCTCTTTAGCCTAGAGAAAAAGAGGGTTGGAGTTGTTTAATCCTAAAGGAGCCTTTGGGAGTGGAGTAGGGATTTCCAAACCATTATAAACTTCGGTGTCTTTCTCTTTTCCCGTAACTTTTACTTTTCTTGATTTCAATTCTTACATATTAAATTGCTTGTTGGGTGATTTTGGATTAACAGAGTTTAGATCATAAATATTATTTTTAAAGTACGAAAAAGTTGGCAAACCCTATTCACCCCCATCTAGTATTACCTTTCGATCCTACATATTGGACATCGGTTCGGACCCAACCCACAACTTCACCGCACTGAAGCCTTTGTGGCCGCACATCAGAGCATCCAGTGCCGTTGTCCTGCACACAGACGGTGGCGCGCAAGTTCCAACTCAGCGCCTCTCTTTTAGTCGCGATCAGAGACCGCCATTGTCATGCATCACCCGCTACAGTCAGAAATCGCGCAACCAAAACCAGAGCAATCGTGCGCCTATTTTTGCACCAGGAAAAGCGACCTATGAACCCAGAAACCAGCGGAGCACACCTGACCCGTTCGATCCACTCCCGCAACTCGTCGCCTGACCCACGACCCACCAGAGAGTTGGAAATGAAATGTCCATTGTGGACTTGCTTTATTTTAAAGAGAAATTGTAATGGATGGGTTATTTTAACAAAATACTTACAAATATAGTCAAATTTGAAAATATTTGCATTCATAGTCATAAATAAGGTTCGATACGGTATCATTAATACTCATTAATACAATATTATTTATTATTAATACATTATTATGTATTATAAATACAGTATTATATGTTATTGATAAAGTATTATGTATCAATACCATATTATTATTAATACCTATGACTATGATTGTCAAATTTTTTAAAAAAGGAACCATATTTGTAATTATTTTTTAAATTTGCATAATCATTTAAGATAATTTAAGAGAGAGGGGAAGTTCAAATCTTATTTTTGGTAATTTATTTTGGAATAAATTTTTTTATTAAAAAAAAAAACTTATAAACAAAAAATATATATAATTAATAAATCTTATTTACGAACTAGTGTAGTGTAGCCACCGTCTTGCAGCTTTTACAAAAAAGCACAAATACAATAAAAAAAAAATTAATTGATTTTTTCGCTTACCTTTTGAGAATAAAAAACTTCCTAACTTGCTTTATACCTTCTTGATAGCCATCTATAAAACTTTTTAGGGCGTCTCTATGTGCAGAAGCTCTAGTCATATACACTCACTGCAAAGGTGGTTTTAATGTCTCCATTCCACCTCTTGCAGCCAGAGTGATACGCCCGTGTCTAGGCCAGACACAGAAAGACATCAAATGAATATAGACACGAGAGGTGTTTACAAATTAATGTCACAAGTCAGTTTTAAACTTGGGACTTTAAGAGAAGCACACCTTCAAAACCCAAGTTTTCGACCTTCCCGCCAACCCCTGGAGACAAATGATGGTTCTCCTATTATATTGGAGTTTACCAGGATAAGAGCTCGACTTTATGTACATAGCAAACTTCATTACATCAGGGACCGCACAAAATACCGTCAAAATTGACAATCATTTTCCCCATTTTACACTCAAGTTACACAACTACCATATTCTCACACTGAACCCAACATTTTTTGAAATGATTCTATGAGAAACTCTTTTTTAACCATGCTCTTATTTCTTTGCTAAGAGCTAAAGTTTTTTGCTTAATTAGTGGCCCTTGCCCCTCAATAGTGTACAGTTGAGGCTTGGAATCGTCTATTTTTTGCATTATTTGTTTTTTACACAATATAAAAAATAGATTCTATTAAACTTTAAGTTTAGCCTTACGTTCAATCAAAACTGAGACTAACACCGACGCTTTGAAATACTTACAGTTACGCATGCTATCCAAGAATCTAGGATGCCAAATGAATGACTGTAATTACCAACCATAAAGGCCACAACATCATACATCATACTTGATGTTATTTGGCTTCTATTTCCATCTTTCGGTCACGGATCGGGAGACATCAAAGAAATAAAGACACGTCAGGTGTCTACAAGTTAATGTCACAGGTAATTCTCAAACCTGAAATCTTAAAGAGAGTACACCTTCAAAATCCAAGTTTTCGACCACCTCACCTCCCCTTGGAGATGGTGCTAAGTCTAATTAAAATAGGATACATTGATAAATCTATAAATATCATAATCTAGCTGTAAGAAAACCTCCCTGCAAACGCACTCCCTTTTTAAACTCTAAAGCTAGAAGAACACATAGAATAACCACAAAAGAAGGCCTAAAACCTTCACATAGAGCATTGAATATATACACTTATGAGTCATTTGGTCGCAAGTCAGGACCCATATCCTGAACCCAATTTGCAGCATATAATCTGAAAGCCTCCTTCAACACCTAAAATAAACATGGGAATACGAGTATTACTTAAGAATTAGTATAAGAATAGAAAGAAG
The DNA here is from genome assembly GCA_037833695.1 of Sechiopsis laciniata. Lineage (NCBI taxonomy): Eukaryota > Viridiplantae > Streptophyta > Magnoliopsida > Cucurbitales > Cucurbitaceae > Sechiopsis > Sechiopsis laciniata. The sequence goes on along the minus strand of JBBMKA010082201.1, from coordinate 1,351 downwards.
AGCTTAGCAGAATCAAAATTTCAATGACAAATTAAACAATAAGAATGAATTCAATTAGCATTTGAGTGAGCTACACGTAAGTCAATCCTCTAGCAATTAAACTCTTTCTTTTGATCATTGATAGCAACTTATCAATCATTACCTTAAATAAAAAGAAAGTAAAACAGTAGCAAAGCCAACAAAAGAAAACAAGAACAACAAGAATAAGAATGGCTCATGGCAAGTATGTTGGAATAAACTTCAATGGGTATTTATTAATTTGTTTAAATGTTATTAATGGGTAATTTATTAAGGAATTAATTGGTGTCACTACTACAAATCCCACATATAATGACTATAATTTATAGTCATGAATACCTTTTATGACTAAAATTAAGAGTCGTAGTATCCCGTGTCACAAAAGCTTCAACCTTGACACTACGGTAAAAGAGTTATGGAAACACCAATTATGACATGTATTTCTTGTTATCGAAAAACTATTAATGACATATATATAAATTCATTGAGACAGTAATAACGACAATTAAAAAGTGTCCTCGAATAATCAGTCATGATGGTTTTATTTAGTCATGGTTTAACAATTAATGACACTTATATATAGTCATTGTTGATCTAGTAATGACATATGTTGTTAGTCATAGTTGGATGATTTATGACATTAATTGATATCATGGTTGATCTAGTGATGACACATATGCATAGTCATTAAAGAATAATTAACGACAGAGTGTAAGTGTCATGCTCAGCAAGTTATGACATCCTTTTATTGTCATGGCTGATCCATTTATGAACTGATCCTTTTCGCCATATTATCATTTTACATGATACTATTCATAACCTATTCTCACATTCTGTTTTCAAAACATAATAGAGTAGAATGCACTTGATAACATGTTCTCACATCCTATTTTGCACAACAAAGCTAATCGAAACATAGCTTGTTCTCATATCCTATTTCAACAACAAAGCTAATTGCAATATATTTCAACAACTATCATTTGAAGTTGTACATGTACATTACATTTAGATTAATAAATAAATAAATAAATGATGCACTTAATAACAATATGTTTGATAGTTCATGACAATAGTAGAATGATAAGGACTGAATTCTGCGCATGTTGGCAACGTTCGTTGAATGAGTTCATTGGCCCATATTGTTGCTCTTTGAATTTCATAAAAGCATTGCTCAAGTTTCATTGATGTCAGTTTCATGATATTCCACTAATTCAATGAGCTCAAACACCTAGAAAAAATATATATATACCATGAAACTTGAGAGTGATTTTTACTAAAGGACACATACTAATAACCAAATACCACATATATTCCACAAATCAATCACATTTCA
>JBBMKA010082190.1:0-14238 GCA_037833695.1 Sechiopsis laciniata | reverse complement strand
TAAAATACCCTATTGTCCTTGCTCAATAACAAAACTACCCCTCATTTATCAAAATACTAAAAGTTTGGGTTATTACAATAGAAACTTGTAATATCAAGAATAGTAGATGAAGGTAGAACAGCAATGGAACAGTAACCAACTAGCTTAAATATAACCGAAAAGCAGCAAACAACACAAAGCAACCCACAAGAAGATGAAGAAAACTTCAAAATGCATTAAAGTGCTACAAAAAGCTATACATCAAGCATCTAGCAGAAAATTCGAGCTCAAGTTATAATCTAGAAGGTAAACGACGAAAACTACAAATGAAAATGCAGAAGAGCGGAAATAAATGCTGCAAACATTGATGATTCTTGATAGCTCCAAAATCGGCCACTCCAAAATTTTCCAGAAAAGTTGCAACCCTTTCTTCATCCCAAAAAATTCCTTTATATACTCTCCAACTTCATACTAGATCAACGACTGAGATTCTAGGGCAAAAGGTATCTTGCTCTCCAATCCAGGGCTGACAAGATCTGACCTACAACAGAGAGACCATGTGCCAGCTTTTCTGACACTGCTCAGGATCGCAGCTTTTGCAGGAAAACTATTATGTCTTTGAGCGAATGCTAAAGACATTGACACTTTCTCAAAATGGCTTTTCTTTTCTTCAATTCAACTCCTCTGAAGCAGGCATGCTCAACATTCTCAGCACTCTAAAAATCCTGAAATGATAGCAACAAATTAACGAGAAAAATGAGTCCTGAAATGCGTTCGTGAATGCTTCAGACATTAACATTTTGTTACTAAAACTCTCTTTTTCTTAATATTTTTTATCCTAGCCTCATTTGCTACATGCAATGCAATTTAAGATTAATTCTCTATTCAAAAGTGATTCTATGCACTGAAAACAAATAATAATGTCTGATTCTTTGTTAAAAAATCCTAATTGGATGACTAAATAACTCTCTAATTGAGAGTTATCAGTGACCTCCTCTGGTTCTATCATGGCCACTTCATCTCGAACAACCAAAACTTGCAACGTTTGTAACTCAGTCTTCTTATATTTGTGGTAAAAAAAAAAAAACTTGTCACAATGAAAACAAAGGCCCTTATCTTTCTTAGCGCAAATCTCACTATCAGATAGATATTTAAACTATCCTTTCAACGTTGACGAAGCAGCACTGACTGTCGTAGACGAACTCGTGTTCATGCGATGCAGAGAAAAAGTAAATGACCGTATATTCGAACCACTAGAGTTAATTGAACTAGAACTCAAGGGAGCCGAGTTGGCCCTACTCGCACCGATCACACTACTGAAACTCGATTTCTTCCTCAACTGAACTACATTATCATCCTCAATCAATTGCGTCATTAGCATTTTAGCCTTCAACCCCATCAGACAGAGTTTCCTCATCTCGCTTTGAATCTCTTCCTTGAGGATGCTTTCAAATTTCCTTCCAACAGATTGTCACTCAAATCCTTCAAGCCAATCGAATATTTCTCAAATAACTGTCGATATTCACGTACTGTGCCTACTTGTTGAAGACTCATCAAATAAGCGTACCTATTCACTTTCAATGTTGGTTGGAAATGCTCCAACAATAACAAACGAAAATTGGTCCACGAACTGATAGCTGATCTCTTCTCCTCATATTGATGCCAATCTAGAGCTTCACCTTCTAGACACATCACTGCCGTATCTAATTTATCACTTTTCATTAATCGATTCACTAGAAAATAGCGCTCCACAAGATGAAGCCTGCCTATCAGATCTTCTTCTTTCGTTTCCTTTGAACACCGGAACTTCCAACTTCCTTAATTGCATATCAAATAGAGGAACCTCTTTACTCGAAGGAGCTTGAATGCCGTTCTTCACCAATTCTTGCTGCACTGAGACAGAATCGGCTGAGTTCATAACATCTTGAAAAGGTATGTTGTGGATCTTATATTGGGAAGGTGAAGAGACCTTCTATCATTTATAAGACAGGTGGTGGTACTCCTTTCATTACCAATTGATTTTGAGTTAGAAGCTCACTTTTATGGTCTTTATTAATATAAAGTTAGATTTGGAAGAAATTATAATGAAAAAATGAGTTATATGGGGTTATAGAGATTTCAAATGAAAGATAGTTTAGTATAGAGAATTGAGGAGAAAAATATACCAACTTGATCACCAACTTTGAAGTTCTGAGCAGAAGCCCAAGAGTTAAAATATGTGGATTCTTCCCAACCTTGGCTTCCCCCAACCACATGTCTTTGATCTCCCAAAGCATTTTCCACCATTTAAGCTGCAATAAACATTACAAGCACAGCTCTCCACAACCCCTTCATCTCTATTTGAGTTGAGCCCGTTAGATTCAAACAAATGATAATACATTATTCGAGTTGAGCTATAACTTTTGTTGGCCATATTAGTGAAGCTCTTTTAAATCCGAGGCACCACTAATCCATTCCTAGATTGTGACACCGAGATACATTACTTCGAACGTGAGATCTTGAAGAGTGCACACACTCCAAAATTCAAGCGGTCAATCATTATGCCCTACCTAGGGAGCAGTTCTAATAACATGTTGTATAATCAAGAATCACAAAGATTAAATATTCCAATTTTCTAATGGTGTGGAATAAAAAAAATAAAATAAAATAAAATAAAACTTTGATTATAATAATAAAATGAACTACATTATTTATTTTATATTTTTTATACCAATAAAAGTTTATATCATTTTCCTTTTTGTATAAATTATAAATTAAAGCTATTTTTGGTTTAAATTTGTCAATTTGATAAAAAAAAAAAAAGTATTCCATGGTTAATTTGTTCATTGGTTTAACTATTTTATCAAAAACTTGATTTTTAAAATTAGTTAATTTACGTAAATTTTTACTTCGCCTTTTGTCAAAACTAATGGGTAGATGTTCAAAAAAACACTTATGGGCAGTTAACTAAAATCCAATAAAGTCAACTTAACCAAACCAAGCACACCAAATATAGATTAAATTAATCTCTAAATTAAGTTAATCCAAAAACCCCTAAGTATTTTTGGTTTACTAAGATTGCAAAATGGGAATAAAAATTTTAAAGAAAAAAATGGCACAACAATCCCACCCCCTTCACTTACATATGAACAAAATAAAATATTTACCAACATTTACTTTTCATACAAATGGAAGAAAAAAAATTATAAAAAGAATGATTCAGCTGTTTCTTTTTTATACACACTTACAACAGCTGAAGTCTCTTACTCTTCTTGTCTAGAAAAAAAGGATTGAATATTTTTTAAAAATAATAATAAAAAAAAAAACTTGAAAGAATCTTATTACACATATACCAAACTTTAGCTAACGAACAAGCCTGTGTTTTCTTTTTTACTTTGTGGCTTTGAACAACTGGCTTCCAAGGGTAACAGTTGGGCTTCCTTCTCCCATGACTGTTGTCAAGCTCATTTCTTTCTCCAATATCCTTTCAAGCTCCATCACCACATAGCTCATCACCGGGCGCCTCTCGCTCGAGTATCCGACGCATTGAAGTATCAAATGCATCAGTTCAGCCATACCTTCTTCGGTGAAGCTCTTCCCCAATCTCGGATCCAAAACGCTAGCAATATCGCTCTTTTCGTGATTGTCTTGTATCTATCAAATAGCCATGGAATGAAATGCGGTTTCAGAATCCAATAAACGAAAAGTCGAACCATAGCGAGCTAAAACAAGAATGCTTTATTTGCTACACAGATGCCAGATACTAGACCTATGTGAAGTTATTGGGTGATATTGCCTAAATTACTCGGTATTGTTTTCATTAACCTTCGCCTTCTTTACCGAGATGGGATTCGTGTTGACGAAAGAAAACTATTTTCCAAAGATACCTAAAATAATGTCCTTAACAAGGTATAATCGATACCGAGATTATTTAGAGCACGGTGTGATCAGCTAGTTGCAATATAGTTTCATCCAAAAACATTAGGAACATAAACAAACTAGATTCAAGAATTTTTTTCCAATTTGTAACTACTTACCCAATCTACTATAGTATAATTTGGATCGGAAACAGGTGCCTCCGTCGCTTTCTGACCGCTTACCAACTCTAAGAGGAATACGCCAAAACTATATACGTCGCTCTTCTCGGAAAATTGTCGAAACTCTTTTACCCTACAAAAAAAGATGAAAGATGAAGAATACAATAGAATTAAACATGCAGTGCCGAAAAATGTAGTAAGTTTTAGAATGAATACTCTGGAGCGAGGAAAATCTCATCCGCTATTGCTCGAGACGACGATTCCGAAATCTCAGATCTTCTCATGACATTGTAAAGTCCTGCATCCGCCACTTTAGCTATAAAATTCTCATCTACAAGAACGTTGGATGTCTTGAAATTTTTGTGTATCAAACGAGGGCTCATGGTGTGAAGATATGCCAGACCTACATAAGACAATAGGGTCACGTAACCGAGAGACGAGTTTCTTGAAAGCATTCATAGATAAGAATTTGGTTTCACCATTTGATATATTTGATGGTTAGTCAATCTACAAGAGATGCAAATAAATGCTCACTGTTTGCAGAGGTTCACCTTTAGCTGCCCCTATAGCTATTGAGAGTCTGATCTTGAACTCTAGCCTCTCAGCCGAATGCTGCTCGGTGCCTGCAAATAGCCATGTGCTTTAAGAGTGAATATGGAGTGACTTTAGAGAAATAGCGCTTTTACACGCAAGGGAACCGTAAAAATTTTGCATCTTAGATAGATGGACCATTACCATATATGTGGCTAGAAACACTTCCGTTTGGTATGTAATCGAAGATGAGAAACTGTAGATTGTTCTCCTGGGAGTAGCCCGAAAGAGTTACGACGTTTCGATGCTGAATAGATGACAGGTAGTGTACCTGATATTAAATGAACTAAATTGGGTTAAAACATGAACTGAACATAAATGCAATCCAAGAAGTAAGAACCTTACCTTCCAAAAAAGGGAAAGGAAGCCGCTTGTAAGGCAGAATGAGCAAGTGAAGAGGATATGTAAATGTCAATTATAACTCTTGGTTTAGCATTAATCAATACTAGACAATATCAAAAGAAAATACAGGTAAACTGGTATGCAACTCATGCATCAAGTTAATATTTTAAGAGCCGAAACTTTATCGACCTCATCTGAACATGAACCGCTCCATTGATGATCCAAAATAATGGAATAAACACTAAAGACATCTAGTGAAAAGCAAAAAAGATACTAGCATGCGATCAATAGATTGTTAGCTATACAAATGCAAGTAGAGTTTGAATCTTATGAATCAAGAACTTCAACAATCGTTTGAAAGCACGGGGAACGTTTAAGATATCCGTGAGGATCTTGTGTAAATTGTAATCATTTAATGTTGATTGCCGTTTTTCATAACATTTAATACTTTCATTAGGATATATATCAATGTCGAAGGCTTACTACCGAATCAATTTCATCAACAAGACAATGAATGAAGATTACCTCGGCTACAAAATCCTGACTAGGCGCTCCATGCCTCTTTTTGATAGCAACAAACATTCCATCATGAAGCATGCCCTTATAGACCTCCCCAAACTTCCCTTCTCCAATCAAATTCTTGTCGCTGAAATCATTAGTGGCTAATGCCAACTCCGCCATCTCGAAATGCCTAGCGTCGCGTAGAGACAACTCGATCCCAACATGTCTTCCCACTACAAGTAATAAAAAACACAACCAACTGACGACCATCCTTCTAAAAAAACAAAGTACGTGTTCTAAAATCTAACCGATAACAAGGGCGATGAAGATGAAAAAATACCTTGTACAGAAGGATCTGAAGAGCCAGTCTCGGAAGTTCTGGCAGCATTTCTCGAGCGTGCTAAGAATCTAATAAGTATAATAATCAATCCCACCAATGCCACGGCTCCTGCAGAACCTCCTAATATTGCTGCAAGGACCCTTGACATCTCATGTGGGTTCTTTCCTTCACCGTTGATGCTTTATTACAGTATAGCAGCTACTATACACATTCTTATACATTGAATCTGAAAACACAAATGAAAAAAAAAATACAACATTCATATAAGGTACGACCATAGGACCAAAGTTGACAAACAAGCCCCCACAGTTAAAAAGACCCTGGTTGGTTCGTTATCCGTTTCATTTCAATGTTGTAAAAAACAATGTAATTTGTATTACTTATTTTCCAAAACAATTCTAATACACGAAAAAATTAGGCCCTAATCATGGTATTTTTGAAAATCAAGCCTATAAAAACTACTTTGACTTATAGGTTTCCATGTTTTGTTATCTGTTTTTTCTTACCTATTTTGTAAAAGACAAAGTCAAGTTTTGAAAACTAAGTGTTTTCAAAAACTTGCCTTGTTTTTTTTTTTAATATGAGGCTAAGAATTCAAATGAATTCTTATGAAAAATGAAACTTGTTGTAAAGAAATAATGAGAAAATTACTACAACTTTACGAGGCCAAAAAAACCTTGAATTCTATCCATCAAAAGTAAAAAATTTCAGGCAACAAACCAAACCGAGCACATTTTGCGTACCCACCCTCAAGTGTTCGATATTGAAGCAATTCTTGCAGTCAACAACAAGAATGAAGTTCAAGCTACAAGATCTTCATCTTTTTACCCCTTTTTCTTCCCAAAATTTCCATCACAATGAACATCTAAATTCAGCAACAACAAGAGCAACCAATTGAACACAAACACACAACACGAAACATCATCATCATCATGAACAACAAAGAGGAACAGATTGAAGACAAGCACACAACATGAACATCATCATCATCATCATCATCATCATGAACAAAAAAGAGGAACAGATTGAAGGCAAGCACACAACATGAACATCTTTTTTCTTTTTTTGATATTCGTAGTGTCCAGGTCAGCTCACATGACTATTCTCGCAGTGCATATCATATGACACTAAACTCATATGAAATTATTTCTTAGGTAGGCGACCACCATTTATTAAATCCATCACTTTTTAGTTTCTTACGAACACTTTTGACGACTAGCACACTCCATGATTGGTTACTCAGCATGAACATCATCATCAGCATCACGAACAACATGAGGAACAAATTGAATACAAACACACAACATGAACATCATCAACAACAAAGAGGAAGAACAATTGAAGACAAACCTGAAAACGTGAAGAAGCTACGCAAGAGAATACAGATCTTCTGAAGGCGTTGCGTCATTTGACAATCAACAAAAGCAAATGAAATTCAACCCACATTCCAAAATCAAATGAAGATCAATCCCCTCATCATTGGCAACTCAAAAATGGAGCATCAAAGAACTCAAAACCACAAAAATGGAGGCCGATCATCAATTGCCGCTACAAACACTGGAGTAGAAATCAAAGGAAGAAGAAGATAACGAAATCGACTAAACAAACAACAGCAGAAACAGTGGGGATTGTACTTTTTGGGTTAAATTAATACGAAATGCATCATTGAATACAGACAATGCCGACAGAAAGTGACCTCGCGCCGACAACAACTCCACCAAACCAACCCAATTTCAAAATCATAAAAAGAACTGATTATAAACCCTTAAACCCACGAACAATCTCGATTCAAAAACTTCAACGCCACAAAAACAAAACCAAAAACCCCGCCTACCCTTTAAACATAACAATCAAAGGAACAAAACCCATATGGCGAAATCTTGAATCAAAGGAAGAAAAAGGATCAACAGCGATAACAACAAAAGAGTAAAAAATGTACCCAAAAAGAAGATTAATAAAACCCCAATTTAAACAACCCAAAAACAAGATTAATAAAAACCCAAAGCCCAATTGAAAAAAACAATGAGAGGAAGAAAACTCATGTGGCAAAAACTCAAATGGGAGGAAACAACAAACAACAAAGAAAAGTGATAATGTAGAGAGAGATTTAAAAAAAAAGAAAAGAAAAGGGGAAATGAAAATAAACTTTAAGGGGAATTAAAATTGGATATAAATTGTTGTTGTTGAGCAATGTGTGGGCTGTAAAGCAGCAAAATGGTGTTGTCTTGTACTGCAAGTTGAAGAAATAGGTGGGTTCATCTTGGTACAGAGCATCTTGTTTGGCTGTGCTCAAATTCAGCTGCAAACTATTCAATTCCAGAAACCCAAGAAATCAATATCGAAATCGAAATCAAAATCAAAATGCAAAAGAATAATCAAATCACTCAAATCATTAATACCCATTTTTACAGCTTTCTGAAGAATCTTAATGAAAGAAGAAAAAAAGAAAAAGGGTGATTCGAAGCAGTGGCAATGTGGGTTGATGATCCCCACCATCCAGCTATGTTGACATTGCTTCGTTCCAATTATTATTGTTTTTTTTTTTTTTTTTTGGAGGAAAAAAACAGTGGAAATTTATATGAAATAAATCAGGGAGAAACAAACAAGGAAGAGAATATGCAGCACGTTATAACATCCAAATGTTTTTGTTTTTTTTTTTGGGTTTTTGATATTAAAGAATTTGTGACTGTTGTTCTTTGGATTCTTGTTTCTTACTATTGAGAAAAAGTGAGTTTATATTACGAGGATGAGTGGATAATGACACTGAGAACTGTACAAATTTTTGTTGCAGAGTGAAACAGAGAGAGAAGGTTATTATGCTATCGGTGTGTGAAAAGAAAACAAGTTTCTTTTCTTTCTTTTTTTCTTCTCTCATTTTTTTTTAATAAATTCTTAAGATGGGTTTGGGGCAATGATTTAGTTATAATAAATGTTTAGTTATTATAATAGACGACTTCTTGATCACCAATATTTTTTGGTCGAGATTATTATAATAATGGTTATGATAATATGTATTTGACATAAAGTTTTTTGTATATATGTATTTGCTTAACTCCGATCTTGTGGATGATCGTTGGGTTAATCGTGGGAGATAAAAGTTGTCTATGTATTGTTTGTTTTTATTTAAGTTTTAGTAGTGTTGTGGGTATAGGTGAGTAAATCTTCGATTTTTAAATTTTTTTAAAAAAAGTAATATTATATATATTTTTTATAATAAATTTAATGATCAAATAGATATTACAAATTAAAAAGTTATGGAGATTAAACTTGTTGTTTAATCCTATTTTGATTTTTTTTTATATAAAAATAATTTCATTGATAATATGAAATTAAATTTTAAATTATTTTTATAAAAAAATAATATTTTTATTTTTAATATCGAAAATTCATTCATAATATGAAATTAATATTTTTATTGTATTTTTTTTATTGTATTCAATAATGATTGAATACAGTAAACATCATAGTTACCAAATTGATATTTTTTAGTTCAACAATAGTTAGGAGCGGGTCTTTAACCTGTAACATCTTAGTTACTTGTGATATAAAATATTACTAAATCTTTGCTCCATTTGGCATTCATTTACTTTATGTTAGTTTTTTTTTTTTTTTTTAACGATGCATTTTATACCGTTACAATTCCAACCTAACACTACTAATATCCAAAAAACATTTTGAAAAACTGTCATAATTTTATATTATATAGTTTTGTTTTGAATTTGTATTATAATTTTGATGATAATGATTGAATTGAGCTAACTTGTTATCTCAAGTATAGGGGTTAATTTATTTTTTATTTTTTATTTTTTTAAAGAAACATAAATCAAAATAAACCATAGTTAAGAAGTAATGGAACAACCTATAAATATTTAAGCAATTTTTCTTTCTTTTTGGTTTTGGTGTCTAAACAATTTGGGTTGAAATGTAAGGTTAATAAATGTGCTATCGATATCTTTTCAAGAGTGAGACACATGAACAAAAAGAAACTCCACATTAGAAACATGAGAAAGACAATTCATGAACAAAAAAAATTTCCTTGAAAAATAATAATAATCAAACTCCTCCTGGAAGTGGGAAATTATAACCCACTTGCAGTTGTCACATAATAATTTCAAAACTAATAATAAAATTATACATCATTCAAATTAGAGTGAATTGTCAACAAACCCATAGCCAAAATCAAAGATTAGGTAGGAATTTGAGAGGAAATATGATAATAAATTTATTTTATTATTATTATTTTGCTATCTCATCCATTGTAACAGTGGTTAATTTTTTTTTTTTTAATACTATTTTTAAACTTTTTAGAAATTTTAATGACCAAAATTGAACTTTTGAAAATTTAGAGAACTAAAATATAACTTACTTGATAATTTAAGGACCAAAATGTCCTAAATACATTAAAATAAATTAGATGAAGATTCAAATTTTGACTTCTTAATTTTAGACACACACTTATATCCATTAAAAATATTGCTATTGTTCAAAAATTAAAAAACCAAAGATTAAATAATGGCTTAAATGTTTTTAAAGGTTTTAAACTCTAGTTTTTAAAATATTATTAGTGTTTTAAATAATTAATTATGAAGAAATACTTTTAAAGATTTTTTAAAGACTAAATAAAGAGTAAAACTATCTAAACTTCAGATTCCATAAATTATGAAGAAATGTTATGTTGTTGAAGTTTTTTATTTTTTTATTTTGAAATCAATGTTGTTGAAGTTAACTTTTCAATACAACTTCTCTCGATCAAACGGTTCAACTTTCAAATCACTTTTTTTTTTCAAATCAAAACTTATAATTAAGAGAACAGTCACATCATCATCTAAGAGATGATTATTATTATATTAATTTCTAATATCAATTATAAACTTTTAATTATATGACAAACAAATTTAAATTACAAAAATGACATTTGAGGTGTTTAGCTCACATGATCATTTAAACAAAAGTAGAAGTGAAGATTCAAACTCATAACTAAATAGTTACTTGATGACACGATATTATTGGAGTATTTGTTACTTTTAGTATTTGATAAAGATGGTTAAAATAATCTTTAAGTAAAAATATTTTTCGTGTACGTCTATCATTTTTCTTAAATATAAATGTATGTGTATTTGTAACTCTACCCTACGAGTAACTTAATGCTTCTTATTATATTCTTTCTTTTTTCTTTTCCTTTTTTTTTTAAAATAGTTATACTCATTATTTCTTCTCCTTGGTCTTTGTCTTAACTTTAAACAATGATACTTTTTTTTTGAAAAATTATATGAAAACCAATTTACGCATCAATGAAAATAAAAAAGTGCATCAAATACACTGTCTCTAATCCAATTCATTATTGTTCTAAAAAAAACCAATTTATTCTTAAAAAAATGCAAGTTCTAAATGAAAATAAAAACGACATCAAATATACTATCTCTTCTAATCTCAACCCTACATCAAAAGATTAAGTTATATTCATTTTCTTTCTCTCTTCCGGTACTTCAACTACTACTGATTTCCTTTCACTTCACTTTTCTAACCAAACACACATTTTTTTACCTCTTATCTTTTTTTGCATCCAAACATCTTTGTAACTTATATTTTATATTTAATAAATTCTTGAATGTCTAAAATTGAACATTTGTTTAATAAAAATTATAAATTCATCAAACATAAAATTAAAATTTAATTATTTAAGTTCGCCATAAAAAAAAAAAAAAAAAAAAAAGTTGAAATGCAAAGGACTAATCAACACATAAATGGTAAGAAGTTCATATATTTTTAAAAATTGAAATACTTTTTAAAATTTTAGAAGTTTTTTTATCTAAAAAGTTCAATTAACTAGACTAGAATAAGTTGTATATTTGATACACAAATTAGTTTTATTTGATTGAAAATAAAAATTTGTACCAACCTTTTGAAAGTATGAATAATGATTACAATGAGAATTATGCAAAGCTAAGGACCATAGGCATTGGTTATTGCTGGCACACTCCATGAGTGAGACCCAATAAATGGAATAAATGAAGAGCACCTTCACCTTCTTGATTGTTTTTTTTTTTTTTGTTGATAAATTTACCTTCTTGGTTATTATTATTATGGTTAAAAAATTCACTTATTATTATTTTTTTAGTATAAATTATGAGAAGTAACCAACAAACCTTTACTGCTCTCAAATAGATAGCCAAATATCAATTTTTAAGATTAAATTTGTGACTGTCGTGTTGAACTAGTTTATAACAAAATAATGAAATAACTGGGCTACTAACCCTTTAAAAATCCACTTATTTCACTGTTTTTTAATTATACAATAATTCGAAATGAGAAATTCAAGTCCATGATTTCTAGATCATTATATCTATACCATACGGTTGAGCTGGTTGATTTTTTTCTTCTTAGAAATTCAGATAGTAACCAACAACTTTATATTTGAACTAAAAAAAACTTAAATACTAGTTTATTAACTAAATTATGTTTGAGTGACAAGTTATCATATTTTGGACAGTTTTACTTTAACTTCGATGGTTTAAAAAGTTTTAATTGAAGCATTGTTGATTTGAGTTTTATTCTCAAGTTAGTTTATATACTTTTAAAAGTTTAAATTTAATTCGTATATTTTGTTTTTCTTTTTTCTAAATTATTCCTAAATTGTTAAACTACTGTGGAAGAAAAAGAAATATTTTTTTCGTCTTTTCATTTAGTCCAACATTAAAGACCATAAGGCGTAAAAAAAAAAAAAAGGAAAAAAAAAATTAAGACCATAAATTGACATAATTAATTGAGTAGGAGCTATGAATTGATAACCTATAAAAAGTGTATCAACATATAAATTTTAGAAATGATTTGTGAGATTTGATTAAATTTATAAATATATATAAATCTCGATTAATAGTTTGTTGTGATACTAACAAAACTGTCAAACAAACCAAAGCTCTCGATTAATAGTAATCATGAGATTACATGTTTGAATTTTACTTACATAGATAATAGTTGATAGTGATATAAACTGTATTACCACCAAACAATCAAACTAACACAATCATATCGATCTTTTTTTATAATAATTGCTTAGACTTTGATTTAAATAATAATTTATCATGGCTAAATTGTATGCTATGTTTGTTTTTTGGACATGAACTACTCCTTAACATCATTTGTTTTTTGTAGTAAATAACCACTTTTCAAACCTCTATCGAATCTCTATTTTTTTTTTAAAAAAAACTTTTTTTTAATCAAATCTCACATTAAATCTCATAAATATATCTATTAATCTCGACTAATATCAATATTCAAATGTTTTTTCAAAAGTAACTTTAACTATATCGAAAAAGTTAATAGTGTGTTGGCTTGGTTTATTGGTTGTATTCTAATTTAATTTTACGTTCGAGGATTCGATCTTAAAAATGAATTATTTCATAAAAAATTATTAATTAATAATAATTTTAATTCATAAAAAACCTCTTTTTTTGAATAAAAAGTTTCAGGTAAACATATTTCTTAAACTGTAAAAAATTAATAAGAACAAATTTGTAAATAAAATATAGTAATAAATTAACAACAAATACTAAATTTTAGCTTTATTATCGTTATAAATATTAAAATTTGAGATTTAAAAGTAAAAGTATCAAAATAAAACAAAATTGAAAGTAAATAGACTAAAATGACATTTTAGTTGTTTTTTTTTTTTGGAAGTAGTTAATATTTTAAAAAATAATTAAAATAATAAGCAAAATTTAATAAAGTTAGGCAAAGAAAAGAAAAGTAAATAAATATTTTGAAGTTATGAATTTTTCTTTTTTATTTCTGTGGAAGAAAACAAATATTTTAATTACTATATAATATATTTTGTTTGCTTAATAAGAACATCATATTCTACTATTTCCTATTTCTTTATTTTCTAGAAGAATATATTTTTACTTTACTACTCTCTTAATAATTGAAATTTTAACGATCTATTCAATGGTAAATTTTAACGATCTACTCAGTTTGGAGATTGAGGTTAAAAGTAGCGGAGAAATCAACTACTTATTTGGGGATAACGGTTAATAGTGGTTGATATATATATATATTTTTTTTGAAAATGTGGTTGGAGTAGTTTATAATTAAAAATTTATGTATTTTAATTATTCACTTCAATTATTGTTAACTAATCTTAAAAAGCATTCTTATGTTTTTTAGTTGAATAAAAATTCAAATTGAATAATTCAAATTCATAACATTTTAGTTCATTCACTCACATATAATTCAGAATTCAAAATTGAAGTATTTTTTAAAATTTTTGACATTTTTATTCACCTCTATTTTTGTTCATTGACTAAATTTATCATTGAATAGATCGTTAAAATTTCAATTATTAAGAGAATAGTAGAAAATATATTTATGTGAAACTTGTAAAAATATATTCTTATAGAAAATAAAGAAATAGGAAATAGTAGGATATGATGACCTTATTAAGCAAACAAAATATATTATATAGTAGTTAAA
>JBBMKA010082179.1:0-14241 GCA_037833695.1 Sechiopsis laciniata | reverse complement strand
GGATTTTGTTGTTAATTTAAAGAAAAGGAAAAAGGGGAATTTAGAGTTTGATCGATTAAAAAGAGCCAGAGAGAATCGATCCCACCCTTCCTCTCATTCGACTTCTCATTCTCCTCCCTTCATCAATCTCCCTCATTCCCTTCTTCGATCACCATTGCAGTCGCCAAACACAAGCCCTAGCCACCAAGCCCCATCGTCGATCACCATCATGTCCCCGAGCAGCCTCCCCGCACACATCGCCAACATTGAGCTCCATCGTGAGCCATCGTAGCCGCAGCCTCGCGATCGCCCTCGCAGCATACACACCGATCTGTTCCAACAGAGCAGCCGTGCAGCAGCCTCACCATGCCGCACGGCCCTTGCGCTTCGTCCAGTTCGCTTGACGCCTCGCCGAGAGCAGCTGCAGCCCATCGCCTCGTCCTCGCCGCACGCCAGTCCGCGAGCCCCGCCTCACCTAGCCTGCTCGTGCCGTTCGCCCAGTAGCTCGTCGAGCCCTGCAGCACAGCCTGCCCGTGCCCTAGCTGCAACCGAGCCTTTACTTGCTGAGGCCTTTCCCTGCCTTTGATTTTAGGTAACTTCTGTTCTCGAGCCTGAGCGTTTAGATGCTTGAATTTGTATAGCTATTTAGATATTAATTATGTGATGGCTTGTATTGTATCAAGATTGAGTGTTCGTGTTCGTTCTGCAGCTCAAGGAGTATAGCCTATTATTTGTTTGTTCTGTTTATTCAGGTAAGGATTCCTTGTCGGGGTTGTGTGGACTCTATGCTCACCAATGATTGCATCTTGGTTGTTTGTTATTGTTTTACTGAGCATGTTAGTGGATAGGTTCTGATTGGTTGCTTGCCCTGTTTACTGAATATGTTAGTGGATAGGCTCTTGCAGGTTTATTGTTGTATGCACATGTTAGTGGATAGGCTCTTACAGGTTTTATGATGCATGATCATGTGCTAGTGGATAGGATTGTATGACTTGTCTGATAGGACCTGGCATGTAGATTGTTGTACCCTAGATTGCGCAATTCTATTTGCAGTGGCTGTTATGTATTTATGGCTATTCTTATTCTGAATGTTTGTTGTGCAATGTGGTTGATGAACTTTATTAGCTCTAGGGTGCTTGTTTCTTAGCTAGATCCTGCTAAGATGTCATCATCTAGAGGCTGAGAGTGGACCAATGTATGTGTTCCCACCGATTGGGTTTGTGAGGATAGATTCCTTACCCCTGGCAGTCGGACGTGGAGTATCTACCACCCCGGCATAAGCCTAGTCTGGGGCCTACTAGAGCGGGGTCCTTTCCTTGGTGGAAGCCTACCTTGGGACGATCTTTAGCTTCAGGCGTTGGTGTGATTAGGCTGCCACAGTATGGTGCCGAGGGCCTCTCGCTTGCTGTGGATCAGTGGACACCTTTCCGAGTCTTAGGTATGCGTACTTGGACCGACATAGTTTGTGTAGGCCTAAATTTATCCAATTTGTAGCAGCATGCGGTGTGCGCGTATGTGCATTAGAGGCTAGGAGGAGACACTTGGGTACTCTCCAAAGTGTCCAGGATCAGCATAGAGAGTTGATCACCTTAGTAGAGAGTTTGAGACCCTCGAGATCTAGAGTTATGTTGATAACTCATTCTGAGATCCGCAGTGGATCCTTTAGCCGAGAGTTAGAGACTCTCAAGGTTTAAGCATACTGTTGATTGGGCTTGTTGTGAGAATGCCTGTATGATTGTTTGGCTTGCTTGTATGCTAGGATGCTAGATGATGTGACTTGTGGACTGTACCCCGGTTGGAGATTCTTATAGAGTGTCTTTTGTACTCACCCTTATTTTTGTGATTTTTCCACCAGGTAACTTGGGACAGCGCCAGGACGGCTAGAGGAGCAGCTGATGGATCATGGGAGTCCGTTGCATAGTCTTCCTTCAATTATTTTATTTATTCAGCATGATTAGCTAGTTTTGGAATTTATTTTAGAACTGTTTTAATAAACTCTAGCCAGAGGCTATAAAATGTTTCAATTTTATTTATGGTTTCGGATTGCCACCTTTGTATTAAATGTTTGAGTTCATTTATCTATTTTGAGGTCGGTTTGAATTGTTTAAATTCATGCATGCTGAGTAAGAACCGGGTTTAGGACTGTTTTAGTGTCGGGTTCTTACAAATCATTTCCTAATTCTGCAAAGATGAAGAAAAGGCTAAATTGTTTTTTTTTTTTTTTAAATTTGTGTTATTGATTTCTAGCTTGAACTATTTAAATAATTTAACTATCAAAATGTGTAACACCCTAACTAATTGAAGTATATTTAGGTATTTTATTGAAATTTTAATTAAACCTAGAACTAACTTTTTATATATTTAATTATTTCCCTATTAGATGTAGGTTATGGATTATTTTGAAAAGTTCATTTAGAACCTTATAGTAATAAAAGCCTAAAACAATTGAAATGAGATTTGGTTTGTATATAAATAAATGTTTCTTTTATGGAATGCAAAATAGGGTTTTCTTATACTTTTTTAAAAAAAGCATTTGTTAAAAAGGAAATAACAATCTTAATAAATAGAATGCACTTTTAACCCTCTCTCTCATCCCCTTTGCACAAACTCCCAGCCGACACACACACCCCTAGCCCACCCTAGTTTCTGCGCCACCCAGCCCTTTCCCAGCATACTGATCGTTGCTGTGTGTCCACCTCGTAGCCGTCGATCTTCACCATCTCTTTCGAACAGGTGTCGAGCAGCTACTGGCCACCGGCGCGCATGTTCTTTTCCTCTCCAACCTTTCGATTTGCGAGTGTTGGTCGCCGTTCGCTGCTTTTTTAGGTGGGTCTCTGGCGAGAGTTTCTTCAGTAGCTTCTCCCCGTTGTCTTTCTGGCGAAGCTCGCGAGCAGCTCTTGCTCGTTTCCTCCCCATCTCTTTGACCTATTTTGTCTTTGGTAAGTCCTTCTCTCTCTTAGCTCTATTTTGCAAGTTTCAGTAACCATCAATGGAGTTTTCCGGCGAGTTTGCTTAAAACCTCCTTTTAGATCTACTTTTCTTTCGTAGTTTCCAGGAGCTAGAGGAGTCCGTTAGCAAATTCGAGTCCAGTTCCATGACCGGGAGAGCGAGACGAAGAGTTGGAGGTAAAGTTTGTTGGGTTTGGTGGCGACGCGTCGCCAGCTCAGTTTTTTTATCCCATTCGCTCGGTGAGCTCTATTTTTTCCAGTTTGGCTTCGATTGCTTGTTTCATTGACTTTTACCCATTTTTCTATGTTTAGGTGCTCTCGGGTTTCACAGTTTTGACTCGTCGTTTAGCTTGTGGGTTCTCGTGTTATTTTGGTTAAGTCATCGGGAAGCTAAAGAGTTTCATTATGAACCCGGTTTGTGGCTTAATGCATGTGAATAGTGGCATGTTAAAATTTACGAGAATTGAATGTTGGATGACTTGTTTCATGAATGTGTTGGTGTTGTGATCCACTGTTTGAACTGATTTATTACTCGTAGTAGCATGGAATCATGTGTAGCTTGTAAACAGTTAAGTCTCAGTTTGTTGTGCTCTTATGATCGTATCATCATTCCCCGATGTATACCTTTTACTCGTATACGTGATGAACTGCTTATCTATTTCTTTCGATTGATTGAATTGCTTTGAGTTTATGTATGTTCTAAGTTGCTGGTTTTTGCTATGTTGACTGTATACGTGCTGCTATGACTATATGCTCGGTTTCTCTATTTTGTCACTTAAGGGTTCATTTTTTTGTTCTGTTCGGCGTTAGCATAAATAGGTTGGTTATCGTGTTGACCACCTAGAGCAGTAGCTAGCTTACCTTTTTTTTAGGACTCGAAGTTGTGTGATCTGTATCGTGTTGTTGCTGTGATTCGCTAGTGCCCCTTAGGAACCGAGCGAGGATATGGATCTTCTTTGCTGCTAGACACGTGGTTGGGCTGCACCAACCTACGAGTTGACTCTTACATCCGACCAAGGGGTCGGATCTCATCCACGTGTCAGCTTGTGTGTGGAACAACGGGTTCCTTGGTTGTTAAGCACACGTTGCAGGTCGTACCAACCCTTGGGTGGGCCAGATGCACTCGCTTAGGCTAGGCTAGATCTCGTGCGACTCTAGTGCTAGTTATATCTCTCTATTTGTACTCGTGGAACCTCATATGTTGTGTGCATGGTTCCACCAGTTTACCCCCAATACGTTGGAGGGGGAGTCGGTCATGCCTTGCTTGACACTGAGACTACTGGAAAAGGCCACTAGGACAGATGAAGGCGTAGAGGATTGTCTGTCGGTGAGCCTACATGCATTAGTGAGATGTTGTCTACAGGCAGGTTGGTCCTCTCACATGCTGGGGTTAAGAGATGGCACCCCGAGCCCGAGGTTTAGGGACCCTACAGTTTCCCTCACTCGTGGCTCTCCCTGACAGGGTCAGGTGATTTTATATGCATTTGTGTATGACTTCGCTGACTCGAATCGTGTGTCATTTTCTCGACCCGAGGTTTAGGGATCCTGTGTGGTTCTCTCACTCGTGGTCCTCTCCGACAGGGTCGGGTGACTTTACTGGCATAAGTATATGTCCTGCGGATACGCTATCAGAGTTGTGCAGCGGGAGCGTGGTGGGTCCCTAATGTAGGTCAGACTTCCCCAGGGCATTCGGGTATGTCTCTGTTGATACGTTAATTAGAGTTTCGCAGCGGAAGCGTGGTGGGTCCCTAACATAGGTTAGGCTACCTCGAGACAATTGTGTATGTCTCTGCGAGCACAGTGTGGCAGGTCCTTGACATAGGCCAGGCTATCCCGAGGAATTTATGTATGTCTCCGTTGATGCAGTTTATTGGGTCCTTGACAAGGTCAGGCTACCCCCAGACAATTGTGTTTGTCTCTTCAGACACGGTATAGGACGTGTCCTGACCCGAAGTTTAGGGAACTTATGTGTTCTCCTCACTCGCGGTCATGCCCTGACAGTAGTCAGATGATTGCTCGACATTTAGCTATTTCTTGCTCACGGCTTGCATGCCGTCGATTGACATTGTTTGTTCGTGACCTGCTCTGGGGCCGAGCATGCATGTGCGAGGCACTTAGCTTCAGTTTTCGTATTTTCTAACTTGTTTCTGTTTGCATGCTTAACCCCATAGTGGGGTTCCTTACTGGGTCTATTTTGATATACTCACCCCTTACATTTTCAGGTACTGATCCATTCCGAGGTGGCTAGGTTGGGAGCTGGATCAATCATGGACATGGTGTCGTCTTTATCATTCTGCATTCACTTTTACATTATATCGAATTTCATATTTTTAAACTCTATTGGACTGTATTTGTTTTTGAACTATCAAGATCCTGAACCCTATTTTGTATGTTTTAAACTATTAGCTATTTTATCATAATTTTTACGAGTTTTACTTGGAAATTGCTTGTGATTATTGATTTGATTTTTGTGGATTTTAAAAGCATGCACACGTAACACCCTATTAGAGTATTTTAGGAAGTTGGGTCGTTACAAAATGTTTGAATTTAATGTCAAACAGTGTGGATGGAAAATAAATTCTCAATCACCCACATATCACTTTTAAACTCATTGCATGAAAATTAATATTAGAATTTAGAGTTTATTTGTCTGTGATTTATTTAAAATTTTTAATTCCTTCTTTTTTTTTGAAACAAAGGTAACCACAACCGTCCCTAGGTTAGGCACTGGAGACATCGAAGGAGTAATGTCGCACGTGAGTCTCAAACCTAGAATCTTGAAGGAATTCCTTTTTATCAATTGCTAATATAACATTAAAATTGAAAATTTAAAGTGCATTACAATCAACTAACAAAAAATACTAGCTAGTTGAAGCTAACATTTAACAACTTTCCATGCATCAAAAAACAAAAGGAAAAATGATAAAGACATAAAATAAATGATAAAGTAGAATCAAAAGAAGAATATATTAATTTAAAAAATAGACTAACAATTTAATTAATTAAATAACTAATATTGACATAAAAATAATTTATAAATTAAGAATAAAAAAAGTGAAAATATTTAAAACAAAACTTTAACATTATTAAAATTCTTAATTTAATTAATTCGTTTGATTGGTTAAATTTCAATTCAACTTCATAGATACAGATTCGATTATGAAAATCGATGTGCGAAAACTAAATAATAGCTACCCTAAAACTTATTACGGAAATGTTTAAGATTATTCCGGGTTTAAATCATTGTCTAACTTTAATTTTTAAAATTAAATTATTAATTAGAAAAAATATTATTAACAATTATAACCTCACTCTTATCCGTTTTTTTAATTATTTAAAAACATGATTTTTGTAACAACCAATGAAAAAAATCTTGAAATGTGAAAATGAAAAAACAAATATTAATAATGATCTTTAATCAATATAATTAAATTTTAAAATAAATATTTTAAAAATAAACTGTGGTTGGATGTTACAATTTTTAATCTATTAGATACAATTTTTTATTGATTTCAAAAAAAAAAAAGATACAATTTATTTATTTAATAATCATAAATTGAGTTTATAGCAGGTAAATTTTATCTTTGCTGGATTTATCTTGGGAGATTATGATATTGATTGCAGCTAGTTGGTGCTAGAAATTCTCTTTAATAGTTATGACCTTTCATGTATAACTTTAAATTGGAGTGTTTTTTTTTTTTTTTTGTAATCTTGTAGGTTCCTTATATCGATTCAATAATATTATTTCTCAAAAAAAATATCACTGCAAAAAGAGCCTTAAAAAATACATTTGTGAAACACATTTACAATCTAAAAACATAGAATGCTTGTGAAATAACTATAAACTACTAATTATTCTTAATCGAATTGTTGAATAATTTATCAAATTTGGGGGAGTTAGGTCCATTAGTTGAGAAAAGAAAACAAATACCATAACAGTGAGATGCACACAATATTAGTCATAGATAGGTTTTATTTGATTAAATATTCGTCCATTATTAGTAGATAAAGATGATGCATTATATGCATGCACATCATTTCTTTAAAGTAGATATTGTTGTTGGCTTTTCTTCATGAAACAACAGGACCAAGTGGGATGCTACAACTGTAATTGGAAGGAACAAAATCTAAGAGTTTCCAAGATCGATCCAATGGCTTCTCCAGCACAGTTGCCAAATAAGTTGTGATACGAAGCGGGGAGGTTCTCTGTTCATCGCTTCTTCAGGAATGAGGAGTAGGAGCGCCGCCTTATGGCACTCCACCAATGATGCAAGGTTCCGGGAGCTGTTGTTGGTGCTTACGCATCGCTGCTACTGCTTTGAGTGATTCGCGAAGGAAGAGAGTCTAAGGTTGATTATTTGCTAAGGTTGATTATCTCTTGATTCCTCTCCACGTCTAAGGTTGTATTCCTTTAAATCTTTGATTATTTGCTTTGTATTCCTTTAAATCTTTGATTATTTGCTTTTTACTCTATTATGTAAATCTCATGAGAATCACTTTGTATTTCTTTGTTTATATATGATTGTTTATACATATTTGATCTCTAATAATATGTTCTAGCAAAGGCCTAAAATATCCTTTGCAAGTGAATTAGGTTCGCCGAACCACTTATAAACCTTGACGTCATTGTTCTTTATATCTCTCGAATGAATGCTAGAATTTAGTTTATGCTATATGCAATTTTTTGGACAACAGTTAATTAACCCTAAATTGGACCTCTTATGTTGAATTTACAAGACTAAGAACATAACAAATAAAAGGGAAGGTCTTAAGAATGTTTTAAGAAGATTGTATGCCTAAAATGGACAATATCATACCAGTATGAAGATTTAGGTTGGGGTATACAATACATGGATTGGGTTGAGGGACATATTTGAACCAACCCAAAAATTCGAGTTGGTCACTTTTCCAACCAAACCTTTATATATTTTCCAGTTGAGTTGGGTTGGTGTTTGCAAATCTATGTGCAAGAGAACTACGCATTCTGTAGTATGCCTCACCGAAAGTAAATAACATTTTAAATCTATGCGCGTTTCTTGGATTCAGAATGTGAACTACACGTCATCTCCATAGGGATTTCGAGTAATAATCATTTCAGTTTTAACAAAAAGATTCATGGTAATGGGGGGATATAGTTGTGATGGTTCTATGACTACTTTTGCGAAAAATGAATTACTTTAGGGAAATAGACAAATGATTACAAAGTTGAAATGATAACGATGCAAAGAGTATCGAAGCTAACTTAATCAGTTAAACTGGTATCAGAAGGAGATTAGGACTTTTCAGAGTATTACGCTACAGCAGCGAAGTGTTATAGTGAGAAGCGAACTACTGATTTGCTCTAACTTAGCCTCTCTAGAGCTTCAACATTTTAATAGCAACAGAGCCAACAACACTAGTAAAAATCTTATCTCTAAGTGTTCTTTAAATTGCAAGTTAAAGCTTTACAAACTTAGTTTTATGCTGTGCATGATCTTTTTATCACTCTCCTCTAAAAAATGCAATAAAACAAACACAAACGGTTGATCAGACGGAATATATTTAAACTTAAAATAATATACACTTATAGTTTAACATCTCCCTACCTCTATGCTACAACTAAATACTCCTACTCGCCTATTTCCTTCCGATGGTGAAATTAGTTACTCATAATGTAAAAGAAATTCAAAACAACGAGTGAAATAAAAAACATCTTCATTCAATTGGCAAAAATCAAAAGTGTTCAAAAGCAATTCTTAAGCTAAAGAAAATAACTACGGATAAGAGAAAACAAAGTAGAAAACAAGGCTGGTCGGAATCACTAAAACATTGTCTCTGACTCGGCTCTGACAGTGCTCTACAACTCTGGTAACGATCGCTACAGCTAACGAGCTAAACAACTGGAATTACAGCTACAGACTATGCTACTCTGGAACAGAAACAATCTAAGCTGGCGTAACAAAGCTCCGGACAAAACACACTGGTTTAAGTTCCAGACACTAAGAAATTGGAGAAAAATGCTGATAAAAAATGAAATTCGAATGTGATCTCTCGGAGATGGAGATGCCTTCAACAATGATGAAGGCTGCTATTTATATTGCTTTCGAAAAAAATTCTGCGCCACGATCTGCTATGCTTGCTCCACCTCTGACATTCCTAGCTCCACAATCCACATTTCCCGCTTCTGCTAGAGCGGTTAGAAAGCAATGGCTGCGATTGAATGACCTTGCTTAGATCTTTGACACGCGTTTCATCTTAGATATTTTGCACGAGTAACGTTTTACTTTAAAAAGGCTTTGCAGCTTCAGCAATGCTTTTTATGCATCATCACATTTCGCTCCACAAGAATGCTGCAACAAAATGTAAATATCAGGTCTATAAAAATGAAACTTAAAGATTCACGCATTCTTGCACTTTTTCTATTGAACCCCTCTAAAATATTATCCTAAACAGAAAACTATAGGATTTTACATTTCGCCCTAAACATGATGCTATCGTAAATTGGATCACCAAGTGGGACAACAGTGCACATTTCTACAATCTAGATTTGGAAGCAACCACCAGCAAGCGCTGCAGCAGACTCAGCATTGAAGGATTACATAGCGAAGAATGTCATGGTCATGATGGAACATCAAACCCTATTGAAAACTCAACAAGTAACTCTTCGGGCACTAGAACTGCAATTAGGCCAAATAACAGCGGATATAAAAAATAGACCGTTAAGGCAACTACCGTCAGATACGAAAGGATCTAGGAAAAATGGTAAGGAGCAAGTAAATGCAATTGAATTACGAAGTGGGAAACCTTTGATGAATAGTGAGGAAATTAGGAACTATCAAGGAACAAAAGCCTAGTGGAGCCATCAACAGGAAAGCAACTAGCAAAGGGCGCGAATGAAGAACTGACCAGAGCAAACGAAGCAACAAATGTGGCAAAACCATTACCTATTTACCAACCACCACCGCCACCATACCCTCAAAGGATTAGACGCAAGAGATACGAGTCTCAATTAGAGAAATTCACGGACATTTTGAAACAAATCCATATCAACATTCTTTTGGTTGATGGCTGCGGCAAATGCCGAACTATATGAAATTCTTGAAAGATTCACTTAAGGAAAAGAGCTAATTCGAGGAATTCAAGATAGTAGCATTAAACGAGGAATGTAGTGCAATCATTCAAAATAAAATCCCAAAGAAAGAAGTCAATCCTGGGTAGTTTACCATTCCGGTCAAGATTGGTAGTAATCATATTGGGCGAGCACTTTGTGATCTAGGTGCTAGCATTAATTTAATGCAGCTATCAATTTACAAAAGGTTTGGAATAGGTGAAGTCAGGCCAACAACAGTAACAATTTAGCTAGCCTATAGGTCGATAACTCGCCCTATTGGAAAATTTGAAAAAATATTAATTTAGGTCGACAAGTTTGTTTTCCCAGCAGACTTCATCATTCTTAACTACGAGGCAGATTTAGAAGTTCCAATTATTTTGGGACGACCATTTTTTAGAACTGGACGAACATTGGTAGATGTTTACGAAGGAACAATCACGTTAAGAATGAACTATCAGCAGATTCAGTTCAACATATTCGATTCAATGAAGAAGCCTCACATGGAGGATAATTTCAATATTAGTCAGTTGGAAATACTGTTGGATGAAACAATCATGACTGAACAACAGCAGGAGACGCTGACCAGTGTCAATGTTATAGAGGAAGTAAAGGATTTACAGGATGATACATTGGAGGACGCAGTAAACGAAGTGCATTATTATGAAGCGCTCGATGTGGGAACAAGAAGCAACTTACCACAACGCCCCTCGACCGATGAACCTCCAATGCTAGAGTTAAAACCTCTCCCTACACATTTAAAGTACGCCTACCTTGGAGAAATTGAGACATTACCAGTTGTCATATCTTCACAGCTAACAATTGAGCATGAGTAGCTACTACTAGAACTCCTCATGCAGCACACGAAGACAATTGGATGGACTTTGGCAGATATAACAGGAATTAGTCCTACATTCTGTATGCATAAGATCATTCTAGAGGACAATACCGGGACTTCAGTGGAACATCAAAGACGATTGAAGCCCACCATGAAGGAGGTAGTGAAGAAGGAAATTTTAAAATGGCTTGACGCTGGGATGATCTACCCAATATCAGATAGTCAGTGGGTCAGCCCAATTCAATCTGTGCCTAAGAAAGGAGGCACCACTGTCGTTCGTAACGAGAAAAATGAGCTGATTTCAACATGAACAGTTACAGGATGGTGTGTGTGCATGGACTACCGCAAATTGAACAAAGCTACGAGGAAAGATCATTTTCCCTTACCTTACATAGGCTAAATGTTGGATTGCATTGCAGGGAAGAATTATTACTGTTTTCTTTATGTATATTCAGGATACAATCAAATCACAATCGATCCCAAGGATCAGGAGAAAACCACTTTTACCTGTCCGTATGGAACATTTGCTTTCCGAAGAATGTCGTTTGGACTCTGCAATGCACCTACTACATTTTAAAGATGTATGATGTCTATTTTTTCCGACATGCTCGAGAACATCATGGAAGTATTTATGGATGACTTCACGGTGTTTGGAAGCAGCTTCTCTAATTGCCTAACAATTCTAGAAAATGTGTTCAACCGCTGTCAAGAAACACACTTAGTGCTTAACTGGGAAAAGTGTCATTGCATGGTAAGAGAAGGAATTGTCCTCGAACATAAAATCTCTAAGAATGGAATGGAAGTTGATCAAGCAAAGATTGAAGCAATAGAGAAGTTGGAGCCATCAAGGAATGTGAAAGGAGTGCGCAGTTTCTTAGGCCATGCTAGGTTTTATAGGCGTTTTATTAAAGACTATTCAAAAATAGAAAAACCTATGTGCGAACTTTTAGAAGCTGATCATCCCTTTAATTTTGACTTGTCCTGTTTGCAAGTGTTTAAACAATTGAAGAAGGCTCTAACAACTGCACCTATCATGATATCGTCTGGCTAGGACAAACCATTTGAGCTAATGTGCGACGCCAATGATTATGCGATAGGAGCTATTTTAGGTCAGAAGGGAGAAAAGTTGATCCATCCTATCTACTATGCCAACAGGACTTTAACTGAAGCGCAGCAAAACTATACAACTACTAAGAAGGAGTTTTTAGCAGTGGTTTACGCGTTATAAAAATTTTGCTCTTACTTAGTAGGATCCAAAGTAACTGTGTTCACTGACCATGCTGCTATAAGATATCTGATGAGCAAGGCTAATGAAAAACCAAGACTGATCAGATGGATTCTTTTGCTACAAGAGTTTGATATAGAGATCAAGGATAAGAAAGGTTGCGAGAATGTTGTAGCAGATCATCTATCTCGGTTAGAGAATAGGCAACCTGATATAACAATGTTAAACATATCCAAAAAATTCCCTGATGAACAGGTATTCGTACTCAACCTGGTAGAAAAGAAGAATGCTCCTTGGTTCGCCGACATTGCCAACTATCTAGCAAGTCATGTCATCCCAACTGAACTCACAAGAAAACAAGCGAAGCATTTTTTTTACGACACGCGATTTTATTTTCTGGGATGAACCATTTCTCTATAGGCAATGTGTTGATGGACTAATACGCCGATGCATAGCGGAACATAAGAAGAATGCAATACTAGAATCGTGCCACGCATCGCCGTATGGAGGACATTTTGGAAGGATGCGCACCGCAGCTAAAATTTTCCAATCAGGCTATTTCTGGCAAAGCATATTCAAGGATGCGCATCACTATGCAAAGACATGCGATAAGTGCCAAAGGAAAGGAAACATAGAAAAAAGGAATGAAATGTCATTGACTTCAATTTTGGAAGTTGAATTATTTGAAGTCTAGAGAATCGACTTCATGGGCCCATTTCCTCCTTCGTATGAAAATATGTATATCTTGGTAGCGGTTGATTATGTGTCAAAGTGGGTTGAAGCGGTCGCAACACCTTCAAATGATGCTAAAACAGTCATTAGATTCTTTCATAGTGACGAGGGCACACAATTTATAAACAGAGCAATGTCTCAGGTGCTGCAAAAGTATAACATCAAACATCGCATTGCCACCATTTATCATCCGCAGACTAATGGACAAGCTGAAATCTCAAACTGCGAGATTAAGAGTATTCTTGAAAAAGTTGTAGGACCTAACCGAAAGGATTGGTCCATGCGGCTTGATGATTCACTTTGGGCTTACCGAACTACATTGAAAACACCATTGAACATGTCACTCTATAAAATAGTGTATGGGAAAGCATGCCATCTACCAATCAAGCTAGAACATAAGGCTTTCTAGGAGCTAAAGAAATTAAATCTTGATCTCCAGAAAGCAGGAGCTGTTAGAATAATGCTATTACTCGATTTGGAGGAGCATAAATACTTTTCATATGAAAATGCAAAGCTATACAAGGAAAAGATGAAAAAAATGGCAAGATCGCAAGCTGATGCCTTGAACTTTCGAGGTTGGACAACAAGTGTTGTTATTTAACTCTTGACTTTGTTTGTTTCCAGGAAAGCTCAGATCCAAGTGGTCTGGACCATTTCGTATTACGTAGGTAAAACCAAGAGGAGCAATCTGGATCAAGAACGAGGCAAATGGGAATGAGTTTGCAGTCAATGGGTAAAGACTTAAGCACTACTGGAATGAGGATGTCCAACGCGGAATATCTTCATTCGCATTGACTGAAGAATAAGCGCGCAAGTATGTGAGTGGAGCCAGAGCATATCGGTACCTTTAAATTCTGCTCCACGCATGCTAAGTTCAAATATTTCCTATTTACTTATGCAAGAAGACTATATGAATTTACTGCTTATTTTTAATTTTCAATTACCATTATTTTCATTGTAATTTTAAATTTCAATAAGTTTAGGGAATCTCTATTTACAATCGTATCAACCATTAATTACGGACGAATATCGAGCAGTGGGATCACAAGAGATTCGGTCCAATGGTGTGTAGAGAGTGCATGGCCGCCAAAAGCCTGATCGTCGGCCTGATGTATGCAACGATTGCGATATGCAATCGTCATACCCTTTCGTCCCGACTATTAAATACCCTCCCCGAGCTTTTGATTTACCCATTCTTTTCAACCCAAGAAAAAAAAAAATCCTACCTTGCAATTTAACCATAAAATTCACCAAATTCACCAAAAATCCTACCTTGCAATTTAAGACTCATAACAACTTACAGATGATGGTGGCAAATTCGATTGGAACATCAAGGAGAAGACGAGTGAAAAAGGAAGTCCCTGTCTATGCTAATCCTATCTTTAAATTTCTTTTATCTGCTCACTCAATTATTAATATAATCATTCTTTCA
>JBBMKA010082168.1:0-14244 GCA_037833695.1 Sechiopsis laciniata | reverse complement strand
TTCAAATAGTTACATTCAATATTGCAACCACTCATTTTAATTAATCATTTATAACTATTTAAAATAATAACTCATTTCTAACCACTTAAAATAACTTGTCATTTCAAAATAACTCAAATTAACTGTTCAATTCTTAACTATTCAAGTAATCCCTCTACAAAAATAAAATCATATCCAAACGAGCTATTGACTACAAACGAGTTATCGGCTGCAATTTTTTCTAAAAATATCTGCATCAAAACAAGTTATTACTACAATCTCAATTTCCATGACTTAAAATAATCATTCATGCAATTATTCATCCAAACACCCTCCTCAAGTTTCGAAAAAATTTCAACCCAGCAAAACTTGTTTTTTGAAACTTAATTCATTCAAGTATCTCAATCACTTTTTATGTCGTTCCAAATCCTCACCATGTCAATCCTTTGTTGAACATTCTAACATATTTCTATTGTAAGAGTAGTTTTTAAATGATTAGGAAAGGTGAAGGAAAATATGTCAAATTTTCAAGGATACTTTTTTTTATAGTTTAGATTATTTCAACTTTCAAATATTGTATATGAGGCGATTATTTGTTGGATTCTTATGATGTGTATCTAGATTCTTTTTGTTTTTCAATAATGCAGAATTACCAGCATCTTCATAAAAACACAACATCCTACAAAAGTTATCTAAAAATATTAAACATGTAGA
Source organism: Sechiopsis laciniata (assembly GCA_037833695.1). Lineage (NCBI taxonomy): Eukaryota > Viridiplantae > Streptophyta > Magnoliopsida > Cucurbitales > Cucurbitaceae > Sechiopsis > Sechiopsis laciniata. The sequence goes on along the minus strand of JBBMKA010082168.1, from coordinate 13,551 downwards.
TTTGTTGGCATTTGCTTATTGAAAATTTAAATATATTAGAAGTCTAGTTTCTATACAAATTTACAAATAAGTAATCGTAAAATGTTCATTTTGGATGCTATCATGTGAACTTGTATTTTAAGTTATGTCAAGCCTAATTTGATCTCCATGATATGTGGATCTAGATTTATTTTTTAAATTTTATTTTATAAGCAATACAAGTTTTAATCAATAAGAATCAAAGCATGTAGAATATTACAATTAAGTGTTATAGATATTGGAACAACATATTTTTGCAACATTAGACAATCTCAACTCAACTAGGAGAACTACACCACCTTGTGTGTGTTTTTTTTTCTTGGTTTGCCTCAATTTTATAACAATTTAAACTTTTTTAAATCCTGTATTATTATTTTTTCATTATACTATGACACCCGATTTTCAGTAGTAAGTCACCAGCAATTTTCAGTTAACAAATTCTTATTAAATAAAGGTTTTAAAAGTTTTTCTTCTGATTTTTATTAGTTCAATTCCAGGATAGGAGCCTCACTTGATCGTGAAGTTAAACAAGTGAAAGGTGAATAAAAGCTAAAAAGACAACAAGAAGAAACAAATATTTAATTTTGAAGTAAAATTGTTTTTGTATTAATAAATAATGTCGTTGTGATTTTAAAAAATATATATTTTGTCGGAGACGTATTTAGAAACTGGTCAAACGTAGGAGAAGAAAGTTTCCACAAGATTTAATTAATCGAAGTCCATAAATTATATAATTGTCTTTCGTTTTTTTTATTTTTATGTCTATTTTTTTATAAGCTTCTTTCGTTTTTATTTAATAAGAAGTATTTGACTTAACCCCACCGCTGACACGTCTGAACAGATTCTCATTTTAAATAATTCAGTTGAATTATGTATAATCTTATTTAATTATACAAACAAATTGTCATATTTTAGGCCCGACTCGTTAAAACGTTTAAAATATATTATTAAAATGTATTTTACTTGAAATATATTGGCTTCCATCTGGATATATTCGAGCCGGTATGTCAGAAGTGGGTCCCTCGTCCTACAACGTTTACAACAACGACGAGCTTCCCAGATCGTACACGTGGACGGTTTAGATCAGCCACCGATCATATGGTAGGGTCGCTTACCACGTCAGAAAGAAGAGCATATGCAGGTCACGTGCGAGAGAAAAAGAGGCACCAAATTAAAGAACTCTTTTTTTTTTTTTTTGAAGAAACCAAATTAATGAACTTGAAAAAAAGGCAATGCTACAACGGAACCATGTGGGCACGTGGAAGGCACGCTAAAGTAATTACATGCCTTTTAACTTTTTATCAATTGTTTTTTAATCTTTTTTTTTTTTTTTTGGACAATTTGACCATGCATCTTGAAACAACCCATTATCTTTCTTCTATTCTTTTTGAAACTACATTTTATTTTTCCTTTCAATCTAAAAAGGTTAAAAGAAAATTTTCAAACAATTTTGTCCGGTTTTGTTTTACCAATTTTGAGATGAATTTTTTTTTTTGAAAAGATTTTGAGATGAGTTTTGAAAATGATATAACAACAAATTGTTTCACGAGTGTTAACTTTTAAAAATTCAAGTAATTATCATCCATTAAAAAAAACACGTTTCATGAATCATGGAAATAAATCTTTCGAAAAGAGGTGTTTTTACTTGAGATTTTTTTTCTTGGAAATGGGGAAGGAAAGAGATAAAAGAGATATATAGGGAAAAAAGTATTCATTAATTAAAATGTGAATTTATTTTAATAATTTAATGTTAATATTTTAACTAATTAAAGTATTTTTTAAATTAAATTAATAATTAAAACCTTTTTTTTCCATAAATGAAAATTATTTAACAGTTTAATATGTATTATTTTATTAGAAACAAAAGGTGGACATAAGATATATGATGGATTTAAAGTTGTATTTTTAATTAAAAATAATAATAAAGATGAATTTGTATGAATTTTTTTTTAAAGATGATTCTTGATTGTATGCTGTATAATAGTGATATATGTTAGGTTTATTTATTTATGTTATTAGGAAAAAAAAAAAAAAACTTCCACGTATTCAATTTTTTTAAAATTTTGATTCGTTGATAAGCATATTTTTAAAATTCTTAGAACAAAACTTGCAAACTAAATACAAACATTAGTTTTCTAGACATTTTAATCCCATATATTAATTATGTAGCATAGTCAAACACAAACATTTATCATCCGATAAGTTAAATGTGTTGTAATAGGTCTCCCTTTTTAAAATTAACAAATTTATGAGACACAAAATCACAAATTTAAAGATTTATTATACCCTTTTTAAAGTTGAGACACCAAGTAGACATAAATTACAATTCAAAATTTTATTAGACATTTTTTTAAATTAAAAAATGGGCTAGCGATTTAACCTTACAGAATATACAATTTTCCAGAAAAATGAAAAATAACAGAATAGATTATCTCATTAATCCCAAATGCAGAAATGCTTTACTTGTACAAAAGCCAAAACAGAGGAGGATGAGAGGCAAAAGAAGCTTTTATTATATAGCTGAAAATGGCAAAAGCCAATAGCAAGGCACATGCATGAAGATTTGACCAATCAAGAAAAGCAAGCAGCCATTTTGTGCATATTGAATTATTAAGTGCTTTTAGTCCCAACAAAGATTTAAAAATGTAAAAAAATTTCAAAATAATACTAATGGACAAATTTCTCAAACGTGCATGTGTTATGGCAAATAGTAGCAGTTGTAAAGCACTTAGATAGAGTTAGCTGTGTTTTGTTTGCTTCCTCCATGCACTTGACTAAAGAACCAAACTTCCATTTTGCTTGATATCGTGCAGTTTTCTCTCTTTTCATTTTTCTTTTTATTCTGTTTTGTAACCCTATTTTTTTAACCAAATCCAATATCCTATTATAACGAGCTTTAGTTTTATAGTTGCTACACGATAAATATTATTTTAACATCAATTAAAATTTAAATTAATTTGTACACACCTCAACTATTTTCACTCGACGATTGTTCAACCTAATGCATGTGATTGTCAGGGTAATTCATGAAATAGTTTGGATATTGGTTGTTAACGAGTTCTTTTTCTAAATAAATAATAGAAATGTAAATTTTAGTTAGTATATTTAACTTATGAATGTGGTTCATGGAAACTTAGGTTTATAGAGCATAACTAGAATGAACAAACGTGTAGTTTAAGCCTTTAAGGTAGGTAAAATTATTGGTCAGAATAGCAAACCATTTGAAACCACCCAAAAATTAAGCATGCTATAAATGCCTATTATCAAACAAAATATCGGTAGTTCGACAAGACATGTTTCACTTGTATTAACTTTAGGGTATTTTACTTCAGACATAAACATTATAATAATAATAATCAACGCACACGTCAATCGTGTTTGTTGATTATGAACGTATTAGGTGTGAGTTTTAATTGTTGACCTTTCCATCATACCAAGTTTGAAAATAAAATAGAAGTCACAATCAAATGGAAATAAAGGCTCTGACTAGCAAACCACCATCTATTTATATAATAACTTTTCATGTACCAAATCTAATGGCATTTCCACACCTAACAAATTAGCAAATGCTACTTCTATAATCTCACTACTAGGAAACTAACCATTATACTCCAGCTCTGTCTTATTGAATAAAAGTTATATCCATGCATGAGAATCAGAGATTGGTTCAGCATTATGTTTAAAAAAATGTCCAATTGCATAAGAATTGTAGATACTTATATTGACATAAAGTTTAGTCTTTCCAATCTATGAAATTATCAATATGCTCCTGAATGAAATTACTACAATGTTACAGGGGGGATAGAGAACGTACTTGTGGATGCAAGCAGCCAATAGTTTGTTTTCTTAGGGGACTTGATTTCCTGTTCATTGCCAGATCCAAAATCAAGGCCAAATTTGCATTTCTAATCTTCACTTCCATGCCCATTATGCGATCAGATGGAATCGGATTTTTTTGAGGAATAGACATGACAATTGTTTACTGCTAGCAAAGCAAGACAACCAGACTGAAAACATTTGGTTGATTGGTTACATAAAAGTTGTTGAAGGTGCTAGGATAGTGATGTCGTGTCGTTTCCTTCATGTTGCGGTAGTACTATCTTGTCTTGCGGTAACCCCGATCCGACGTTTTCTGTCGTATCTGTCTCTTCAGCTGACTCGTACTTTGATGTCACGTCTCTAACATCTTCAGGTTCTTTTGAAGATTCAGGATCGTGGTGGGAATGCATTTCAGAATTTGACAAAGATGTGGATGAAGTTGTGAGACTCAGTCCTTTAGAAAGGGAAACGTATTTGAAAACTAGCCGTTTGTATTGGTTGAGAAGCTCTTCTACGTCGTTAAATGTAAGATCTCCAACTTGAGCAAACAAATATGGATAATCTTGGAAGGCTTGCTTCCTTGTGTGATCATTTAAAAGCATAGCTGCACCCTTGTTTTCCAACTCTGAGAGCGTTGGAGCTTCCATTACTGTTGACTGATCTTTGGCATGTGGTACCTCAGTTCTCGGCTTTGCTTCGGCGGATTTGGGTCTAACTGCGGGTTTGGTACCAGAATTTGAAGCTCGAGAACTCGTTTCTACAAGTTCTGGATTACGGGCAACCCCTTCATCACTTTTATCAGAAGGAGACTCAACTTCAGAAGAGAGTCCAGAAAGGAGTGCTCGAGCGGATTCCATGTTTTCTTCGAACTCAGTTTCTTCCATTGAGAGGGCATTTGCATCAATGTTCGAGATAAAGGACTCGGCAGAGAGTATGTTTGTGAAAAAATATGCTGCTTCCCCAGTTAATCGGGATTGTCCCCTGTATCGTTGTATATACAGTAAATTTGAGTGCAGTTGTGGAGGGTTTGCCTACAAGAAATTGTGCATGAAAAACACATTTATGAGCACGATGTTATAAATCTCTACATTTTATACTACCAAAAATTATGTCCTAAAAAATGAAACAGAGAACATCATATGGTGTTTGCCACCAGCTTTCTGTTTGATGACAAACAGAGATTATTAGAGTAAGTTGACGACATTCTATGAGAAAATATCATATTCTCAAATGCTACGTAAGAACACATGCTCTTCGATGACAAATCTGTTTCATAAGTAATCACATTGTTATATATGAACAAACTTAACTTTAAGTAATCATATTATATAACACCTTTATGATAACATAAATGAGGACGGGAAGGAACTCATCAGCCCCTGGAGCATTCTCATTTGAAGCAATAGAAGCATTAATTAGCAGGTTACTGATGACCTTACAACAACCAAGGAGACACACAAGCTTGTCTCTTGGAGCTTTGTACATGTTAATCTTCAGGAGTTCTTTCTGAGCAAGCTGCAAGTAAAAATGTTAACATGTAGGTGAGACTCGTATTAATGACCAACAATAATTCAGATGGATGAAAATTGGACCTACTGGTAAGAACAATAAAGTTTCAGTTATAAAAGTGAAGATGTGCTGAAAACAAACATTTAAGCAAAGAAGAGTAAGAACCAGCCTAAGTGGAAGAAAACTTTGTTCATAACAAGAATGCCTTAAAAGTTCTGTATTTCACTTCCTTTCTCTCATAACTTTCCCATGGAAAGCCAAAAACTTAACTCGAGAATTGTCCAGAACCTAGGGGGTTTCAACTTTCATAAGAGAAGCACATTACAGAACTCGTAGGGAATTCATAATCAGTAGAAGTAAATATATAACGTTTTAATGTTTGTCTTGTGTCCATCTCAACTTATTTCCTTTCCATTATGAATATGCATCAGCCCGATCCGATAATAAGTTCTCCAGCAGTCCATCTATACTGGCATTGCTAAAAAATAAAACATTTAGGCTACATAGAAAGTTCATCTTTGAGACATAACTTTAACGTATACTTGAATGCCTAAATAGAAAAGATCAATCATGCAAACGTTTTATAGATGATAAAACAAGGAAGAGAAGATACTCTACAAAGTTCAGTTAATTTCACTGGACAAAGTATCCATTAGCTTCCTGATTTGAAATGATGAACAGTTTTTAAAAATGTTTGCAAAATGTATCGAAATAACAAACGAGAGGAGACGATTACTGCAAAAAATTTATGATCTCTTGACTTCAACCTTTACTCACCAACCATGATGTTTCATTCTGGAAATTTGGTTTGATATCCAAATTTTCTGGCCTAATGAACTGTTGTATCAATGCCATTTTTTCAGAAAGTTGTTCGTCAATTTTCACATCATCTGCAAGTGAAGCATATACACGAGAATATAACTTTGTCATGACATACTTCTCCAATCCCTGCATTTAATAGACAGGTGTGCATTAGAAGAGAGAATAAATGTTATAAATATTAAATATCAGTTAAAGGAGTGCAAAGTGTGTGTTATTGTAGGTTTGCGCAATATATAATCCCGTCGGGAAGACTATTTGCAGAATTTTCTCAAAGATATGCACCGAGATAAAAGATCTTGACTTTTATATAACATTAATTTGTTAACTTGATCGGATCATTATCAAATGGATTATACACAAGTATATTAACACTAAGCCTCTTTGTACACATCGTTTACCCACTGAAAATTAATTTTTGAATTTGGAAAAACCTACTGAAAATTAATTATTGACTTCATTCTCATTGTTGAGGTGAAATCAAACAATTATTCAATAAAATATTTACACATCTTCAAAAGTAGTGAACTTACCTCACCAGCACTTTCCAGGTCTTCTTCCGAGCAACCAGACCACAGAGGATGAATTCTGAAAGCTGCCTCCATTTTGGCATAGAATTCTTGTACAGAAGCACTGTCTCTTTCAGGGTCAGGAGTATTGTTCGAAAATGACACAATAAAGCTGCCGGTATAAAGTGTTCAGTCAAAACGTTGTGCACAGGTTTATTGTTCTTCAAAACAACAATCAATGTGTAGTTTATGAAATTGCAAAAGAAGGGGATAACCTCGAGAGGGATATTACAAAAGTGCTCTCCAATTCATAAGGAGGGTAGTAAAGCTATAAGAGGAGACTGATTACTACACCATTTTTTTTTTATAGGAAACAAAAAACTTTTATTAATATCATGAAAAGTTACAAAAGGTAAAAGATCTACAAAAAGCCTTTCCAATGAAATAATAGAGGAGACTGGTTACTACACCAATAAACGATCAAAAAACTATAGATTCAAAAAAATAGTACGGAGATTTCTTGTCTTGGAAGATTAATCTATTTCTCTCTTACCAAATAATCTAACAAAATGCACAAAAGATTTCTTCTTTTTTTTTTTCCTTTTATTTTAGGAAACACAAGGGCTTCATTGATGTATGAAAAATTACAAAAGCCCTATCGTAGCAAGTTACAAAAAGTTTTGCCACTGAGAAATCAAAGTGGAGAGATCATAATTACAAAAAGGGGAGGCAATGGCTCCATAGTATAGCAAAATAAGTAACAGATTCTATAAGAACATCAAGGTGTGTTGCATGTTGTTGAAAATCATATTGTTTCTTTCAAGCCACCATTTCCAAAAAAAAAAGGCCAACATAAAATTCACCCATAAAATTTCCATTTTTCCTTGATGGAATGGCCATGGAGCATACGGTAAAAAAGAGAGAGAGAAGAAAAATGTCTTTAAGTTGAGCTGTAGACCAGCCAAATTTGTTAAGCATACTGTCCCAGAAATAGATGCAGTGAGAAATCCATTAAAGGGATGATCTTGTAATTCTTGCTCTCTGAAACAAAAAAAATGCAGCAACTGTGAGAAGATGAAATCCAGGGTGCTCGTTTCTGGTAGACATCTTGAGTGTTGACGACTTTGTGGTTAAGTTTCCAAATAAAGATCTTTAACTCTTTTTGGTTGAGGCCCATTCCAAATCTTTGAATAAACCTGATGGTGCAGACCTGATACATAGGGGGATGTAAACTTCTTCAGAAGAGAAATTTCCATTTGCTTGAAATTTCCAAACCCATCTATCATCTTGGTCGATTAGTTCAATACAAGCCAGGTAGTTTGAAAGAGAGGCCCATTCTTCAACCTCAATTGCAGTGAGCTTCCTTCTCAATGGCAGATCCCAAGCCATGGAGTTCAGATTCCAGAAGCATTTAATTATACTTCGTTTCTTTAACAATAAGTTGTAATGATGAGGAAAATGATCTTTTGACTTAGCCGATTCAGCCAATTCGTCTTCCCTAAACAAAGTCGAATCTCCACTTCCAACTCGGCTAGTCACATTGTTGTAGAACCATAGATCTCACCTTAACATTATTCTTCCAATGCCCCTTGAATCTGTGAAGACTCATACTGCCAGAAATACAATGATCTATGCCCAAATGAAATACTTCATAGGCGTTTCTAATCATCGTGAGGGGATTGTGCCAGCTGAAAGAAGTAAAAATGGAATCCCAAACCAGAATGTGTGATTGAAAGCTAATTCATATGTTAAACTTTACTTCTTCCATTGATGACTACAAAAATTTTCTCCAGCAGCAGAGCAATTTGACTTGTAATTAAGCAAACATACACAATCATTATAGAATTAAATAGCAAGAGATTTGAGGTCCAAACAGAGGGAACAATGAGCAAGCATTATATAAATAACGTAAAAAGAAATCAGATAACAACAAGAAAGGCAAGATCACAAGAACACCAATTTCAAGTCAATAAATATCCTATAATTTGCAAATATCGTTCGAAATGGAAAACGAACTTACCTTTTAATGGATTTGACGAAATCTGAGGCGGATGGTTGACGCATGCGGCCGAGAAAGTCGTGCAAACCTAAAAATACGTCGGCGTTCTCCATTTCCCGCCGGACGTCTGAAAATCTTCTGCGAATTAACGATCTTTCACTGGTCGAAGATCTTTGAGCTCGAAAATCTCTGAGAGCACAAAATTCTCAGCTAGAAGACGACACCTGCAACCCTCAACATGATTATAATTAAAGTTCTATTAATTAAGTTCCTTTTGATTATGATTAACTTTTATGGACTGGCCCAATCTAATCACAGCCCATAATAAGACTAATTTTAATGGACCAGGGGTTCGAGCCCAACCCAATACGTTTGTTGAAGAAAGCCCAGTCCAATACTTCACACATATTGGGCAAGCAATGCATGATCATAAAAATATGTTTTAGTCCCAAGCAATATTAAGGGGTCTTTTTTAAAAAATAAATGTTTAGAAATATGTATGTCTTTTATTGCCTGAGAATTATCGTTATGTTTAGCGATATTTATTTTTTTTCATAAAAAATCAACTTCAAACTGATCGTAGAGACTAATTTTTAAATATATTAAAAATACTTAAATTAAAATTGAAAATTTGAAAATTAATAAGTTAAAATGAAATGAAATTCAAAGACCAAAAACCAAAACGCAAGATGGTAATTTAATGTAAAATGCGGGCAAAATAAGAATAAGATAGATCAAGGGAGAGATTAAAAAAAAAAGAGAATGGATAGAATGTGATTCTCATTCACGGAATTTTGGAGGGTCCAATAATAATTACTTGGATAATATTTGTGTACGCTATTATAGTACACTTATTATTTCACTCATATAATGGTTACCTAAATAATGTACATTTTATTTATGCAATCATTATTTATCTTAATCTCATTTTCAAAATTGCACGATTCATTAATTTATCTTCACTCAAACTTTTCTCACTTGTGATTATTTGCACCTCATACACATATAATAATATTTCGTGCAACTTTATCTACACCAAAAAGTACATACAAATAAGTCATGCAACTATTACATGCAATCAAAAAGCAGATAGTAATAACCATATAACAATTATTTGCGTCTTAAACCCAAACGATGAATACTTACCAACTACCCTTATTAACTTCTCACTTCAAATGCTTCCACAAATTTAAATGAGTATTTGTATATTATTTACCACCTTTGTTTATTGGAATGTATTGGTTATCACTTCTAACATAAAACGTCATATATTTATGAGGTAATAATGAATGTTATTAGGCATCTAACTAAAATATTTTATTGGATTTAATTTACATGTCATTTATGTAAAATTGATTTTTAAGTGTTTTTTTATAAATGTTTTTGTAATAATAACTGAATATGTAAAATTGATTCAAACACTAGTGGATATATATTATTAAATTCATAATGTTAAGATCTTACCATTGTTCTACATTGGAAAAGTGGAAAGTCCTACCAACATTTATAAGAGAGATGAGTTACTCCCTCATTGTCAATTGATTTAGAGGTGGAACCTCATATTCTCTAATATGATATCAGAGCTCTTAAAGCTCAAACAAGTATCGGTCCAATAAAAATGAAATTGAAATCTGATTCAAGATTGGTGAGCCTAAAAGAGACATCATCTTGAAAGAACATGTTAGGATCTCACAATTGTTCTATATTAAAAAAGTGTGGAGCCCTACCAATATTATCTAATACATAACAATTTTAACCTAATGTCTCTGCGTTCTTCTTTTGTGTAAAAGAAATATAACCCCACACGAAATAATTTTTTTTTTAAAAAAAAAAAAAAAATTAAAAACCCCACACGAAATAATAATTGAAGCATGGAAAGGAAAATGGGTTATTTATCCTAATTTGTGTTGTTAAATAAGGTGTTATATTTGAAAAATCAATCAATCATTATGATATTTTAGGAAAAATAGACGTGGTTTTGTCTATTATTTGTATTGACATGTACACGACATCCACGTGGACCAATCAGGTCCATTAAAAGTGATGGCTGGCGTTGCAGACCGGAAAGTGCATATAAGAATCCAAATGTTCTTTCTGCATACTATTGGAGGACCAAATCAAAAACGAGAGGGCCCCTAAAATAATAAATAAAATAAATAGCAAATTCATTTGCCACTTGCAACATTTTGATGTCTATTTTTCTTTTGTTTGGAGTGTTATTAATTTTCCAATTTAGTTATTGCTTTTTGTAAGTATATAAATTAGTCGTTGTTGTTGGTTTTTTTATTCATTATAAATAAAACTATTAATAAAATATATCCATAATGTCAAATACTTGCTCAATGTCTATATATATATATATATATCTATATATATATATATTTATATATGTGTTAACAACACCTAAATGAATAAACATATTCACATCAAACTTTTTATAGCAGTTGACACAAAAGTTAACAATAAGAACTATCATAGTTTTTTCATACAAAGTTTGGATACTACATCAATATATTTTTAATTTTATAAACAATAATGATATAGATGTAGATGTATATAGACTAGAATATGATCTCTCTATATATGTAGAGTTTAATATTGATGTTAAATTATTTAACTTTTATTATCTCAATTTCAAAAACTTGTTTTTAGAAATTTTGAAGGATATGTTGATTCTTAGTAAGTTATATATAAAGATGGATAGTTTCAAACATCAATACTATTTAAAAAAAATTAATTAACAACTATTTAAGGATCTAATTCATGACTTCTTGGTTCATAATTATACATTAAATTTGTTGAATTATTGCTCTAATTCATTCCCAAAACTTTTTTAAAAAAGAAAATTGTAGGATTATTTTTTAAAAAATATATAAATTGAAAGTTTGTTAATCATTTATTGATAAATATGTTGAATATTTTTACGCATATGTACTATTAAGGAATTTGTGTAATAATTTTTTTAATTAGTTTACATTTTATTTTCAAATTCATTAATGTCTTATAATCAAAATTAATTAAAAGTTAAAAATCTTATTAAACAAAAAAAAAATCATATTTAACAGGTAAATTAATTTAGGAAATTTTGAATATGTCACCAAGTTATTAGATAGAAAATTAGAAATTTGAGATCAAATAAACACGCATCTTATAATTGAATAAATTTTATTAAAAAAAAAAGTATTGGAACAATTTTTTAGAAAATAGGAAAGCAAGAAAATAATGATCTTGAAGGAGGTGACGTGTATTTCCCAACTATTTAGAACCAGTCGTCATTATCCACCATAGCGTACGGTCCAGATTCACTCCTCACTCGCTGGTTTTCTTTTTATCATTTTCTCCTCCACTTTTCATTTCCCCTTCTCTCTCCTCCATCCTTTCTCTCTCTAACCTCGCCGGAGAACACCATGCCGCCGCCGCTGCCAAAGAGGCTCCCAATCCGAAGGTCCACCAGCCAGAAGGAGATCCTCTTCGACGTCGTCGCAGAGCCACCGCCGATCGAAAACCCTGGCGCCGCCTCCTACGACCACCGCCTCCTCTCGATGCTCTCGCCGAGGCTCAATCGGAGGCATTCCGGTGAGTTTTCACGGCCATCTCAGCATCTCCAAGCCTGCTGCCTCTGCCGCCGCTGCCTCGTCTCCGGCCGCGACATATACATGTACAAGTAAGTGAAATCGTTTCTTCAAAAATCGCTTTCAAAATTAGTAACCGCCTCTAGGGCACAGTAACATTTCGAACGAAATCGACCGGAATTTGTTACGAATCGGTGTAATTGTTTGCGATTGTTGAGTGAAACTGATGCGATTTTTGAAACAGGGGAGAAAGCGGTTTCTGTAGTGCAGAGTGTCGGCAGCAGCAGATGAATCAGGACGAGGCGAAGGAGAAGGGCTTAATTAAGGCGGCGAAGAATGGACCGGCTGCAGTCGCATCGGCTCAGGCCGCCGCCGCCGCAGCAAAAGCCGAGACTGTCGCCGCCGTGTAGCCGTCGTAACGTAGTTTAGATTTAAAGGCAGCCGCCACCGCTCCAGCTTTATCAACGCATATTAATGTAGATTTTATATAATATCTGTGTGGGAGTCTTATTTGCATGAATATGTTTAACTTCAAATGGGGCCAATTTTTCTTTTTTGGAGCTGCTGTATGTGAATATTTCCATCTAATTCAAATATATGTTTTCTGTATTAAACTCTGAAATTATATGCTTTCTGTAAGAAGGGGAAACCACAAACTTTTTGAATATTGGGAAATAATTTTACAGGTGAGTTTGGAAGCTCAGATTTGGAGCTCACTAGTACATGTTCAATTATGTTCAATTTGGCCATGATAATCTTCAATTTTGACAAAAAATGTGATTGTCCAAAAACAAATGAATCAAATACCGACAAATGGAGTGATTGTCCAAAAACAAATAGCTTAATTGGGGTGAACATAGGTTGAGCGGGTTTTCAACCCAACCCAAATTTTCGGGTTGATAATTTTTCCAACCCACCCTAATCCAATTAAAGATACAACTCAACCCAACCCAACCCTTATATTTTCGGGTTGGGTTGGGTTGGGTCATCGAGTCCAATAATAAATTATAAATTATAAATATCTTTTTATTAAATTAATCCTACATTATATATAAACAAAATACAATCTTCAATCAAGGTAATGAAATGAAATGAATATAAATATACAATTATGGTTCATATAGAAGATTCAAACTATAAAACATAAAACAAATAGGTAATTAAAACAAAAAATTAGATGACATAATTCGACTTTCATAAAACAAATATATAATTAAAACCAATAAAGTTATTTTACATAATTTGACTATATATTTTATCATAATACATAAATTATAAAGATTTGAAAAAATATTAAAGAATATGG
>JBBMKA010082147.1:0-14245 GCA_037833695.1 Sechiopsis laciniata | reverse complement strand
ACATACATTCCTATCCACTATCATGCTCGTAAATAGTAAACATGCAACAAGAACACAATCAATGAATATTTCGCAGGATCCACACAACCCGGTAAGAAATCCTTACCTGGAAAACAAGTAAAAAATACAATAGGTAAACGGTGCTCCTTGAGCTGCAGAACCAACATGAACCTAAGCAGAAATAAAAGCAAGCACAATTAAAAAACACTCGAACAGCTGCATGAAACTAAATAACCAACACACCCCTCGGGAAGAAAATTACCCTAAACCGAACACAAGGCAGCTCGACAGTAAGGCTCTCAGCGAAGGGCGAGCGAAGCTATTCATGCGGCTGTGGCAAGGTGAGGCGTGCGTGCGGTAGCGAAGGCGATGCAGAGCGGTTGGCCTCGACAACGTGTACGTGAATAGGGTCAATCGGTAAGAGCAAAGGCGTGCGGCTTCGCGGGTGCAAACTGGACGACGCGAGGGCAAGCGATCGGAGGTAGACGTGCGGCTGAGCGGGCTGGCTCGGCGAGAGGCGTGCGTGCAGTGCTACGACGGGCGAGCGAAGGGCTGCGGTAAGGTCAAAGGGCGAGCGGCACAGCGAGAGGACAGCGATGGCGAGGGTTGCGAGGCCATGCGATCGCAAGGGGCTACGTTCCATGGTGTAAAGAGTCTCGGTGGGGCTAGCGTTCGCGAGGTGCTGCCTGAGGTGGCTGCTCGGATCGGCGAAGGATGAAGCTAGCTAGAGAACTTGATCACGGCGAAGGTGAAGGCAGCTACAAATATTGATCACGGTGAAGGTGAAGGCAACTAACTTGATCTCGGAGAAGGGACTTGGGCGATAGGAGAAGAAGAGAGGAAGAGAGAAATCGTGAGGGGATTTTTCTGCGTTTTTGAGAAAAAGTGAGAGCGGTTAGGTTTTTAAGTCTCGGCCAAAAAGAGGAGGATCAACGAGAGAGTGCCATGTGTCCCTAGCAACCAGCTTTCAAGTCTTGGCGAAGACACCTTTTTAACAATTAATTTCCTACTTTTTCTCTTTTAACCAAAAGAACTCCCAAGCTTTTCAAGCTGCAACTCTAACCCTAGAAACCTAAAACCGTAGGAATGCCCGAACTCAACACTCAACAGAAATAGCTCTGAACCCTGATTAATTACGAAACTACCCCTGAAGGTAAAATTACCAAAATACCCCTAGAGGCTCAAACTGCCCTAACGGCCCAACCGAACGATCGAAACAATAACCGAACATACTTGGGGAACTGGAATGGAAAACTAGGCCGTTACAACTCCTAACTTTGAAACTCCTTTGGAGAGCTTGATTAGAAAATCCATAGCTGAGAACGAGTTTACCTTTCTTACCCATCAAGCCTCAACTTCTAAATTCGCCGATTATGAGTATGCCCCAGTGAAAGCTTCAGCGAATTCTCAATTCGCTCAATAGCCTGTGCTTGAACATAATCAGGATACCTCTTTAGAAAGCCTAATTAAGGCATCCATGGATAAAATAGACATTGTCTTTCAAAGCCAAGAAGATTTCAGGAGAAATTTAGAAATCATTTCACTCGGGCGAAATACTCCTGAATTGTCTAATTCAACCTATGCTTTAGCCAACTCTGACACTGCGCTGAAAGATCTACTTAGAGCAAGCATCGCTAAAATGGACACTGGCCCTCAAGACCAGTGAATCACTTTGACTAACTAAGAAGTAGACGTAACTTATTTAACCGATGAAGTTGAGCTAAGCCATTTAGACGAAGATACTTTGGATGTGGAGGCATTGAACATTCCTGAGATGTAATAGATTCCAACTTTGGCATTGGAAGAGGATGAGGCATTGACAGAAAAGGAAGGTTTCGCTGTTACGTTCACTGAAGCAAATTCTAAACAAAAGCCCAAGAAGGAGGAAACTTTCGTTATAACATGGAAAGATTACGAGCTTTTGAGTGAAGAAGAGAAAACTAAAGAAGAATCAAAAGTGATGGGCAGTTTCGCTAAAGCAAATGTGATCAAAGATTCCACAGGAGCCAATGAGGAAGAAAAATCTGATTGGAACCCTGTGGAAGAAGAAAAAGAATCCATTGATGAAGATCTGTCTCAAAAGCCTCAATTTCAAGAAGAATCCAAGGAGAATTTTACCATGCTTGAAATCACTCTAACTTCATGCCCTCAAAGATTGATAATGAAGGGGAATGCCGAAGAGTACTTTGATAATTTTCTAGTGGAGCAAAATCAAGCGAATGGAGAAGTTCAAGCGAAAGCCTTGACGATCGAATAAGGTAATGTTGCTCATTGTGCAAATTTCTTATGTTTGTTCATGATCGTTGTTAAGGGTGAAAACGAGAAATTATTTTAGCATCAAATAAGGCTCATACAAGTCATCAAGGATGGGGCACAACAGAAGATTATTATCTGGCCACTCGCTGGAGATTATTTCGCTGGAGTAAAGTTATTATCCAAGTTGATTTCATAAAAAATGCTCCAAGTCAGGTTAGTAGAAGTTACCTTGTACATATTTTAGTCTTTGCTTGTTTTATTATTATAGTTGTAGTTTTCTCTGTTCTATTATTTTTAGTTTGCTAAAGCGAGGAAGTTTGGTTTGGTATTCTGTCGCTCGCTGTCACTGTGAATCAATTTTGCAAGGGCGAGTTCGCAGACAGAGTGAGGTCATGCTATAACGTAATCAGATCGCATGCGCGTCCTAAACGTATGGCATTAATCGCCTGGCCCGTTCCAACACGTGTCAAGAGGAAATTCAATCTAATGGCTGAAGCTTTGCCGGGCTTCAAGAAATATTTCTCCTCCCGAGACGACAGTTGATCTAATTCTCAAAGCCTATAAATCCTGCATTTCACCTCTCATTCCTCTTTTTCACGCTCTAAATCTCTATCGATCTCTCTAGCTCCTAATTTTTGCTAAAAGCTTTGCCCATTTTTTACTACCTTAACCAAAATGGCCTCCCGAACACCTATCAATACCAAGAAGGCCTCCAAACATAAGGTAGACGCGAGCAAGCTTGTGGCAGCGAAAGAGTCTCTGTTGGTGAAATTTGCCGCAAACCCAAGCAAGACTACGGGCGAAGCTCCTACCGAAAGAGTGAGGCTAATGATCGTGCTAAATCGATCCGCTGGGGCGAGCACAATGACAAAGCCCATTTTGAAGAACCAATCTGTTGAACTTTCTGTGGGCAAGGTGACAAAGTCAGCGGAGAAAAAGCATGTTCAAATCTCGATGGCTGTAGACCCAGCGAAGATAGCTTTGCCACTAGTAAAGGCATTACAGCCAACAAGAAAAGAAAATGAGGAAGAAAGATCTACTACTATGACGTAGTGAAGGTTAGACAGGACCACCGTTGAACAAACAGTTCGCGAACTGCCCAAAGGGTCGATGGCCCAACGAAGCATAATGATAGAAATACCATCCAGTTCAAGGGCTACAGCACTCCAAACGACTGAAGAAAGGAAACTCGCTGCGGCTAAGTTAGTAGAACAGATGTTTGGAGATTGGGGTAGCGAAACAGAATCAGAAGATGAGTTGAGTGGGGAAAGGATTGTCAATGAAGTTGATAGAGCCCCGGGCAAGAGCAAAGTAGCAGAAGAAAAAGAAGCTAGCCCAGAATTAGAGTGCGAGGGCGAAGCCAGTCTCGCACAATCAGTTGGAGATGACGCACATTCGACACTTGGTCAACCTGCTACTGATCCAATTGACAGCACGAGCACTGCATCAAAGGATGAAAATGTAATGGCCTAGTTTTCCATTCCGGTTCTCTAGGTATGTTCAGTTACTTTTTCAGTTGTTTGGTTGGGCCATTAGGGCAGTTTGAGCCCCTAGGGGAATTTTGGTAATTTTGCCTTTAGGGGTAGTCTCGTAATTAACCAGGGTTTGAAGACGGTTCTATTATTTGCTGAGTTTGGGTTTTTATTTGGGTTTCAGGTTCCCAGGGATAGCATTGCTATTTGAGAAGTTTGGAGCCTTTGTTTGATTAATTGAGAAAAAAGAAGAAAAAGGTGTCCTCGCCAGGACTCGAAGCCAGAACCTAGAAGGACACGTGTCGCCATCCTATTAATCTCTCTTACTTTTACCGAGACCTAAAAGAAGTTAGCCGCAATCCTCATTCTCCAATAGCACTCTTTCCCTTCTTCTTCTTCTTCTTCTCCCAATTGTCGAGAGCCCCTCAACCAAAACCCCATTGCCGAAGCTTGGATCTCCCTTTACCGAGAATTACCATCACCCAGTAGCCGAGAGAAAACATCATCCCTCTCACCCAAGCTCTCTGTCGAGACCCATCGCCTGAGCCATAGCCGCACGGATCGCCTTCGCTCTTCGCGCATCGCCAAGCAGCCGAGGACCCCCTGGCTGAGATCTCGCCCTGCAGCCGCACGTCGCCCTCGCCCCGATTGCCAAGCCGAACCTGCCGCGATCTCGCTCGCGTCCGTGCGCAAGCCTCTCGCCGTGTCCAACCGCTCCGTACGAAGACATCCCGAGCCTCGCAGCCGCACGCACACTAGGTCGTTCGCCCAGCGACTGCTCAGCCAATCTTCCGCGCACGTTGGATCGTTTTGCCTTCGCCGAGCCTTGCCCCTACCACACACACTCAGCCGCGTTTGCCCTCGCCCGTGTCTTTTATCGAGAGCCTTGCTGTCGAGCTGCCTTGTGTTCGGTTAGGGTAAATTCTTCCCCGAGCCTCGCATGTTTGGTTGCCTGGTTTCGTTTAGCTGCTAGTTGATAATTATTTATTTGTAATTTATTTGCTAGGTTGTTGGATCTGCAGCTCAAGGAGCATTTTACTTGTTGTGTATTTCTGATTGTTCCAAGTAAGGATTTCTTGTCGGGGTTGTGTGGACCCTGCGAGACTTCTCTGATTGCTTTCTTGTATGCTAATTATACTGTTATGAGCATGTTTAGTGGATAGGAACTTTTATGCTGATTTGTTCTGCTAGCATGTTTGACTCATGTTTTCACATGTTAGTGCCATGCTAGGTTTGTTCTTCCAGCATGCTTGATTCCTGTTTTAACCTTGTAGTACCATGCTAGGATTATTTGTTGTTGAGCACGTTTGTATGATAAGTTGGTTGGGATTCTTAGATAGAACTTGTTAGGTTGTCATCATTTAGAGGCTGAGAGTAGACCAACGTACGTGTCCCCACCGGTCGGGCTGTGAGGATAGATTTCTTACCCCCGGCAGCCGGGTGTGGAGTAGCTACCACACTGGCATAATCCTAGTCTGTAGCCTGCTAAAGCGGAACCCTGCCAAAGGTGTAAGCCTGCCTTGGCTGGTTCTTAGCTTTATGCGTCGGTGGTATTCAGGCTGCTACAGTCGACCGCCGAGGGTCTCGCGCTACTGTAGATCAGTGACACCGCTTCCGAGTCTTAGGCATGCGTACTTGGACTGGCGTAGTATGTCCCTAGGCCCCAACATTTACGTTGTTTGCAGCAGCATGCAGTGTGTGTGCACACGCATTAGGCACCGGGCGGAGAGCTCCCTCGGGCTAATGTTCATGAGTACACCACTTCCTTTCGAGTCTAGAGCCAGACATCGGGTACTCTCCTGGATGTCCCAAGACCAGTTTAGAGAGCTGGACAGGACCACCTGTTGAGCGGTCACTCAGGCCGAGGGTAGAGACCCTCAAGGTTATCTGTTCAAGGTCAGTTATTGAGCTGACCACTTGGCAGGGAGTTAGAAACTTCCTATGACCCAAGAGATTTATGGACATCTCAGTCTAGGGTTCAGTGTTGGTAACCGTTTGCTTGTAAGCTTGGATGCTAGATGATGCGTTGTTTCGTACTGTACCCCGATTGAGGATTCTTACTGAGTGCCTTTGTACTCACCCTTATTTTCTGTGGTTTTTTCCACCAGGTAACTTGGGACAGCACAAGGACGGCTAGAGGAGGAGCTGAATGATCATGAGAGCTGTCGGCGCCACTCTGTCTATTTTTATGCTTTATTTACTTGATTCAGCATGTAGTTGGACATGAAGTCCATATGAAGCTTTGCATATTGTGTTTTAAACTATTTGAGATTGGTTGTTTAAATACTGGCCAGGAACTTATTTCATTTTAACAACGGAATGTTTTAACTTCAAAGCACTTTGGTTTGTATACTTTATTTTAAATGTGTTTTATGCATGCATGCTGAGTAAGGACCAGGTTTAGGACCATTTTTAAGTCAAGTTTTTACAGAAAATGTTGCTCTTCGCGAGGGCGAAGGCGAAGTTAACTCTGACAAAGAGTGGGAAAAAGAGCTAGAGAATAGCTTGAAGGCTGTCCTGGATTCTGGAGAGGAGGACGAATCAGAGCCCGAACGACTTCAAGAAAATGTAAAACTCAAGGGCATCCTAGGGTTAAAGAGAAAGCGAAGCGAGGGTCAAACGAAAACTCCTTCACCGCTGAAGAAGCTTAGCAAGGGCAAGCAAGTCACGAGTGAAGCGACGACGTTTTGCTTAACCTAGAAGAGGCAAGAAGTAATAAACAAGAATATTATCATGTACCAATCAAAGAAGTTCTTGTCCAAGCAAGTGTTCGATCCTGACTTCAAAGGCCTGCTGGAACCTGTCGTCCTCCATATCAAAAGTTGAGGCTGGAGTCATCTATGTATAGAGCTCGACGAAGCGAGGCGAGGTTGAGTGATAAAATTCTACGCCAGCCTACTTGATCGCTCCGGCCACCAAGCAACGGTTCGCGGTGAAACGATCAGCTGGGCATCCGAAGATTGGAATGAACTCTTTGGGCTCGAAAATGAAGACTTTGACTACAAGAAATTGCTGAATGACTCACTGAGGATGACCTGGAGACTTGCCTGGAAGTTATTGAAGTGGACAGAGTGAAGTGGGACGAAGGGCCGTAATCTCGCAGATTCCACACGGCGAACTTAAATGAGGTTGGGCGAATCTGGGCTTCAATTTTAAAGCCTTCACTCATGGCGATTTGGCATTAATCCACTTTGACAGTT
Source organism: Sechiopsis laciniata (assembly GCA_037833695.1). Lineage (NCBI taxonomy): Eukaryota > Viridiplantae > Streptophyta > Magnoliopsida > Cucurbitales > Cucurbitaceae > Sechiopsis > Sechiopsis laciniata. Next base: position 7,317 of record JBBMKA010082147.1, on the reverse strand, counting down.
CCACGAGCGCTGTTGATCGGCTCTATCATGATCGATCTTTCTGTTAATATCGGAAACATTATTTCACGAGAAATTTACACTTGAAAAGGTCTAAAAGCGAGCCACTTCATTTTCCCGCACTTCATATTCGAGCTTTGCAGATTCCAAGGGGTAAAGGGCTGACCAAATGATTCATTTGCGTCTAGGAAGAAAATTTTGAGTTTCGCCCCAAAGACATCAGCGAGAGCAGCTCGCTCATCTAAGAAGGCCAAGGCTTCGTCAAGCGGCAGTGAAGAGCAACTCCAACTTCTGAGAGAAATCAGGGATGAAAACTGTAATTTTTATCGCTACTAGCGAGTGCTTCATGAGGTCTTAACCGACCTTGATGGAGGTCCTTATCAGCTACCTCCATTCCCAAAACTCCCTTCTCCGCCGCCAGCCGAATCAAGCGAAGATCAGCCTGAGCCCTAAAATGGAAGTCCTTCATTTTCTTTACTTCTCTCCCTTTAAATTTTTGTATGATTGCATGCTTGCTTTTCGCTTATTTTTAATTTCATCTCTTGTAAGCTCGCATGTCAAAGAAAAGCTTAAATGTTAATACTATTATCTTTCGCTTCGGCGAACTTTTGTTATCTATCTCTTTGTGAAATCTCATTAACTTTCTATGTATACAAGTCAATTTTATTTCTTTGTAAAATAATATTTAACTCTTCGATGCTAGCGCGGAATCTTTTAGTTGGACGAAGCAAAATTTTGTAAGAAGTAGAGGCCTTAGTTTTTGAAAATTCATTAAGTTTATAAATTTAATTTCGCAGAATCATTTAGTTTGAGCGAACTCAATTAGATCTAACCCAAGCTTTAAACTTTTAGCAAACTTTAAGTTTGGGGGTGCTGAGTGTTTTCATTGGGACAATGAAAAGTCCAAGTTTGGAGGTGGAGTTTGTCGAAGCAAAAATGTAAATATACTCGAGAAAAGCGCACAAAATAAACATGCTTCATGAGCGATTCAGCGTCGAAAAATTAATTGGATTGTTGTCATTTCGCTGAAGTAAAAGGTGAGATTTGCAAGCCAAACCCTGGGTTGGATAAAAACATGAAAAATTCAAAATTTTCCCAAATACTTGCGAGAGCGAAATGAATCAAAGGGCTAGTAGCTTAAGTCCTGGGGCCATTCCTCCGCTGTCAATTGCTCTAACATTGCATATCTATCATTATTATCAAACATTCGATGAAAATTGAGCAAGCGATAGCAGGAAACGTAAGTGAGGGATCCCCAGCGAACTGTAAAAAGAGAGTATTCACTTCGACAAAAGACGAGAAGTACCAATGTTAAAGGGAGCAAAAGAGCTTAAAGCGAAAAGTTAAATCTAGTTGACTAGGGAAGGCTAGAACAACCAAAGAATTGAAAGTCTGTTTTCGCAAACGAATGACCAAAACGAATTATAAAATGTAGTTTTTCGAAAACCTAAAGTTTTGCCCAGTATTGTCAAGTTATAGAAGAACTTTTACTTAGAATGATGTGTTGATTAGTTGTAGCGAAGTAAGAAACAATGTTCGCCAAACGAAGGAAAAATAGGAAAAAGCAAATTCCCTCCATTAAAAAGTGAGATATTACTCGAGATGAGCAATAATGTAAGTTTAGGGGTGTGATAACTCTCAAGAATTGAGAGTTAATGTAGATAAAAATAATATATTTTCATAAGAATTTGCTAATATTTAATTAAATTAATATTAAATTTCGCCCCATCATACCAAATGTTATGCTTAAACAAAACATCCTATAGTTTTCTGAATAGGATGCGTTTAGAGGTTCGCTGTAGCAAAATCTGCTTGAATGTGTGCAAATTTTTAAGTGTTAAAAAGAATTGATATTTTCTAGTTTGTCTATAACATTCCTGATGAGCGAAGCGAAATTCACACAAGAAGGAGCTTGCACAAGCGAATGTCAGCCCTTCAAACGTGCCTTGAAAATAGCCTACACCGCAGCATAATACGAAGAATTGCCAAATGTTTCGCTTAAGCGAAATTGATTCCAGCGAAAGTACATGCTCGGGAAGTTAGCGAAATTAAGGATTCTCTTACACAGACGACAATACGAATTGTGGAGCAGAAATGTCAGAACACCGCAGCTTTGGGCTGAGCAGTGATCGTGGAGCAGGCTTTAGACAGTGTCAGGATCGTGGAGCAGAACCCTGTCGCTTGGAGTTAGAGTATAAATAGCTGCCTTTCTTCTTCATTCGAATCATCACCAATTTTGGGGAGACCCATTTGGGGTCGATCCTCCGTCGTTCGCCGTAGCTTTCAATTTTCGATCAAATTTTCTTAGTTTTAGTCGTAGCTTAGTTGCTTTTCCCATTTTCAGTTGTTCAATAGTTTAGTTAGCTGAAGTTGTAGAGCATAGCCTGAGCTAAATCAGAGTTGTTATCTTTGCGATTTCGACTAGGCTTCTTCTTAACTTTATTTCTCCTTTTAGTGCTTTCGTTATTTTTGCCTTATCGCAAGTTTGTAGAACGTTCTTAAGTGCTTTTAATGAAGATGTACTATTGCTTTTATTTTGCTTTGAATTTATTTGTCGTTATGAGTAGGTAAGTTCTTCGTTGGAAGGAAGTAGGCAAGTAGGAGAAGTTCGCCTAAGCGAAGCTGTAGCAAGATATCAAACTATTATTATGTTGCATTAACTAAAAATACATTCTGTCTGGTCCACTGTAGTATGCCTTTATTTCACTTCGAGAGAATAAAAGTAGAGCGAACTTGTATGTATAACACTAGGACTATTAAACTTTGCTTGCTAATGAAGAACACTTAGAGATAAGGTTCACCTAGTGCTGTTTACGTGATTTTAGTGTTGTTCGAGTTCGAGAGAACTGGACTAGGAGCTTGAGAGAGCCAACTTCTAGTGCTTGAGAAAGCCAAAGAGAAGCCATCAGTAGTCGCTTCTTAGCCTAACTTCGTTTCGCCACAACGAAACTCTCCGAAAAAGTCTTATTCCCTTCCAATGCATTTTACCCTAGTTTCATTCTCATTACTTCTATTTCGCTTAGTTTAGCTTCATTACAACAATTTTCCCACTATTACTTTGACTATTGAACTTTTGCATAAGCATGACATTAATCACTAATCTCTGTGGAGATGGCTTTTACTTACATTAAAACTTGCTACAACAAGACTGTGTATACTTGCACAACCTTGGGAAACCACACACACTTCGCCTAATCAGAGTAGAGATTTTTCTTAGGTGAAATCCAAGCTTCCACGTCATCATTCTCAGTTAATTATTATTTCTTTAATTTGTGTTGGAAATCTCGCGAAAAACTACTTATTACATGATCAGGACTAGCTACATACTAACACACGTCATCACCAGCTAACACACATACCAAGAGAAATACAGAACGAGTAACAAAAGTAACAACATACTAGGACCCCATAATCCTGACATGTTTGCAAGAGAAATAAATAGAAATAATTAACATACAAGATAGCACTCCGGGACCCCATAATTCCGAAGTGCGAGATACACAGAAAGACAAACAACAAACTCACATAACACATCCTTATCAACAATAATCCAGAACCAACAATCCAGGACCAACAATTACATATTAGTAACATTATACGTTTCGTCGTGTGCAGGATCCACACAACCCAAGTGAGGAAGTCCTTACCTGACCCAAAACCCAAAGGCGAGCGAGGCTATCCATCTTCGTGCGAAGCATGAAAAACCAGTCGAGAACCACCCATTCATACCTCAAAACCCAACAGGGAACAACACCGACATCAAAATGGACAAATACAGAAAAGTAAGGTACACAAATACGGCTGAAAACGCGTAGGCTGAGCACGTGTTGGTACGGCTACTGATGCTGGAACCTGACGTAACGAACTGATGCAGCTGGAACAACCCACACGCGTGGAAGAGCTGCTCGGTGGGGCATTGTTGCTAGGCTGCTGCGCGCGAGTGCTAGCGTGGGCAGTTGAGAAGATACGCCGAGGCGTGGCTGAACGAAACGTCGAGGGCGTGGACTGGGCGTTGGGGCTGCGACGGCTACATTTGCGAGGTTGGAATGTGCGGGATGGGCAAGTAGGATGACGCTGCGACGGAAACGGGCGCACAATCGTGACCCTGCGACTGAGGCGAGGAGGTTTGCGGTGGCAAAACTCAAAGATGGCAGCGACGAGAAACAAGGGCGGTGGCGGCTGTTGAGGATTGAAGGAGGTTGAAGATGACGAAAAAGAAACTTAGGTTTAGGGATTTTGACTTTTCTTTTGACCTTTTCTTTTTAAAACAAAAACCCCTTTTTCTTTTTATTTTAAAACATCTAAAATAGGCTTTCTTTTTTTAAAAAACCAGCCATTCTCTTTTAGCTCTTAATTGAAATTTCTTATTGTTTTTTTTTTTTTTAAATAAAAACCTTTCTTTATGTTTTTTCTCTTTTACTTGAACCACCAAATAAAAATAGAAATTTATTTCAAACCCACCAACTAAATTTTCTTTTTTCTTTTTTTTTTAATTAAAACCAAAACCTACTTCCATAAATGCTCCAAAGAATTCTTGAAAACCCAAAACCAATTAATATTTACAAAATGGTCCCTAGGGGTAAAATTACCAAATTACTCCTAAAGTTCAAAACTAACCATTATTTACACTGAAATCCTGGAAATAGAATAATTGTACCTAGAGGGTCCAACTGAAATTGCGGGGCGTTACACATCCTTACTTTCAAAATATTTTTTATGAAAGGGATCAAAGCAACGATAACCCTTCTTATTTGAGGCATAACCTAAGAAAATACATTTAATTGCACAGGGTTCAAATTTTGACTGAGAAAAATTTGGAAGGTGAACATAAGCAATACATCTAAAAACTATGATTGGTAGATCGGAATAAAGCCTAACAGTAGGACAGAAAGTTTTAAATAGACTAAGAAGAGTTTTAAATGACAAATTTTTTTAAGACATTCTATTAATAAGATAAGCAGCTGTAAAGACTGCATCATCCCATAAACAGTTAGGAACATGTATAGAAATCATAATTGTACGAGTAACTTCCATTAAACATCTAATTTTTCTCTCAACTATTCCATTTTATTGAGGAGTATCTCTACATATAGACTGGTGAAATATCCTCTTGTCTTTAAAAAAAGTTTTCAAATTTTCATTAAAATTTTCACTCCCATTGTCAGTATGTAAAATACTTATTTTAGTTTGGAATTGATTTTCAATCATATTGTAAAATCGAATGAAAACATCTTGAATATCAGATTTTTTTTCTTTAACAAATAAACCCAAGTTAAACGAGTATGATTATCAATAAATGTGACAAACCACTTTTTTTCATTATCAGTCAAAATTTTAGATGGACCCCAAACATCACTATGAATTAAGTAAAACGGTCTCGAGGCTTTATAAGGCTTTGACAAATATGGATTATGATGATTTTTTGCAGAGATGCAATCTTTACAGTTAAAAGTTGAACAATCAATTCCTTTAAATAAGTCTGGAAATAAATAGTTTAAATACGAAAAACTAGGATGACCTAGCCTACGATGCCAAAGTAAAATAGTTTCTTTAACAGGAGAAGAACTAATACTACTTAGACCCTGAACATTTTTTTATTACCAGATGGTGGCTCCTCAAAATAATAGAGACCTTCCAGCATTCTAGCATGTCCAATGGTCACCCCCGACTCATGATCCTAAAAAATAGAGTAAGTAGGAAAGAAGGTAACACGACAGTTAGCATCTTTTGAAATTTGACTCACAGATAATAGGTTACATGCTAATTTTGGGACATGAAAGACATTTTTTAAAGTTAAGGTATTATTTAAGAAAATGGTTCCTATTCCTCCAATAGAAGTAAAGCTAGCATCGACAATTCTAATTTTCTCTTTGGAATATAAAGGAGTATATGAGGTAAATAATTGGGAGGAACTAATCATGTGATCAGTTGCTTCAGAATGATGATCCATGGAAATGAATTAAGACAAGATAACGCCAGAGGATAATTACCTAATTGTGCCAAGGAAACACAAGAATTACTAGAAGATGATATGATCTTTAGCAATTTCAGGAGTTGATGAGTTTGCTCTTGACTTAGAGAACTATTATCAGTAACAAGGACACTATTAATATTAGTGGTAGAGAGAAGCTGAGCATTATGTGAGCCATAGACTATAGGCATAAAATACTGATAATCTGCCATAAAAAAAAACACCAAATAGCCAAGAATTGTAATGAAGAAAACCAAACAACGAACAAATGAATCGACTGTCATAGTTACCGAGTGACATAGAGAGCCGAACTATGTGGCAATTTAACATTTGACGAAAATTGTCAATTTGGACAATAATCGTTTAGATTTGATCGGTCTGTATCTGGGTCACACATCTATTTTTGGTATTGAACCGTCGAAACAAGTTGAAAGGTAAAACAAAATTCCCACTAATTTTGAAGCTTTTTTTAAAAAAAAATCTCATCAAACATTAAATCTGCAAGAAAAATATAAATTGCAGAAAAAATTATAAAATACCAGTTTCATGATCAAATACGAGACATGGAGGGTGAGTAAATTTTTAAACAACCACAACTAAACAATACTCACACCACCAATTTCCAAAAAAAAAAAAAAAAAATCACCCAGATCCAATCCAATTGAAACAACTCACTTGATGCATAAAATACCCGAAGTCCCTGTGGGTTTACTTTACTTCAGAACTTAAGGTTTGCCCAAAAAAACCAAGTGTCGTAAATTCTAATACCAAATTGCGAAGTCTTTTCAAATTTACCAAGTCTGGTTCAAAGAAGAAAGCACTAAGTCTGCTTCAAATATTAAGTGTCGCAAGTTGATGGATCTGCAAGTCGGTGGATTTGCAACTTCAAATATCAATTTATGTATGCCAATTTCCAAGTCAAATGTCGCAAGTTATTTGGTTGCATACAAAACTCCCAATGTCGCAAGGGGTAGTGGGATCGGCAGCGGCTACTAGTCTAAAATCAAGGTTAGTGTTTTTTTCTTCTTTAAAAAAGTTAGGATCTCATAATCCAATCAAGCTGTGATACCATGTTGATTTTGTAATAGAAATAAGTTCTATATTATTAAATGGATGATTTACAATTTTACAATAAACCTCTTTAAATAGGAGAAATTCTATTCACCAAATAAGACAACTTCTCTATAAGGAAATATTACATATGGAATAAGCCAATTAAAGGTAGAATATAAAATCAAATCAAATCAAATAATTCAACAACTTGATGTCTTCTATGTTGGGAATAAACACTATTCTAATAGGATCAATTATTCCCTCTCTTGTGTTCCTAATGAAAAACAGCAAGCATA
>JBBMKA010082136.1:0-14245 GCA_037833695.1 Sechiopsis laciniata | reverse complement strand
AAAAAAAAAAAAAAAAAAAAAAAAAAAAAAAAAAAAAAAAAAAAACCTAACTTTGATAATTAGGACAGAGACTATGTTATATATATATATATATATATATATATATATATTTAAAGGTAGATTTATATATATTTTTAAATAATTTAAAGAAAGAAGAAAAAAAATCAACATATATAAAAATGCCAAAAAAATAATATATTATTTGCAAAGGAAGAAGAAAAAAAATATACAAAATATATTAAAAAAAAAGTAAGAAGAAAAATACAAATGATATGAAAAAAAAAAAAGAGTGAAGGAAAAAAAAAAAGCAATAATATATATTTATATAAAGGAAAAAAAAACGAAAAAGTACCCATACAAAATGAATTAAAAAAGAGAAAAGAATATATATAAATGATAATGTCCATGGAGAATCGAACTTGTGCCCTTCAAAAAGTTAGGGGCGCCAAATCCACGGAGTTAGTAGTGAGTGTGTTAAATTATTGTAACATAGTTTATATATACTAATTAATTTAATTTTCTTGGAGGGACCCCTAGTTCCCCTGACGGTTCGCCCCTTCTCTCATGATTGTTCTTTATCATTTTCACCTTTATTTCTTCATGAATACAAATCGCTAAATGTTTTTTTCTCTTTTGAAAGTAATAATATGTAACACCCTAGTTAACTATATTTGTGTATTTTATTAAGTAATCAATTAATTAATTAATGAGTTTTGAAATTTATTTAAATATTTTTGGCCAATATTTATCGCAACTCTTTCTTGGATAATTTTCTCATTTTTGCAAATAACCATTTAAAATTAATAATGCAAATGTATATTTTAAGGTGGGCCTTGAAACTACTTTAAGGGTTTAGGGTTTTTCTATTATAAGAATGGAAATGAATTTTATATATATATATATATATATTCATATTTTTTATATTGGCCAACTTGGTAGCCTTTTGTGTTTTTTTTTAAAAAAAAAAGATAGAGAAATAAAGCAGCCTCTTTCTCTCTCAATTTAATCCAGCCACCCCTCTCTCTCTCTCTTCAAACCCACCTCAATCCCGTTTTTTATTTCTCAGTTTCACGGAGCTAGAGAGCTCCGTTTGCGATTTCGAGACCAGTTCCGTGCTCAGGGCGTCAAGAGCTTCGAGACAAGGTAAGTTTCGTTGGTTTTAATGGAGTTTTCCAGTAACCCGTTTCTTTTTTTATAGTTTTGTGGAACTAGGGAGTTCTGTTCGCAAAATCGAGACCAATTTCGTACTTAGGGTGTCGAGACGAAGAAAAAGAGGTAAGTTTCGTTGAGTTTCGTGGTGGTGCGCCAACCACCACCGCCGTTTTCTGGCGCACGTCGCCAGCTCAATTTCACATCCCCGTTCACGTGGTGCGCTCCGTTTTGGCTAGTTGTGCTTCGTTTTTTCGTTTCATTGACTTTTATTCGTGATTCTTCGTTTAGGCGACTCTCGGGATTCCTGGTTTGGCTCGTGTTTTAGATTGGTGGTTCAGTCGAGACGTCGGGAAGGTAAGGAGTTCCATTATGATCTAGGTTTGTGGTTTAAAAGCATGTGAACAGTGATAAGATTTACGAGAATTGAATGTTGGATGACTTGTCACTTGTTTGTGTTGGTGTTGTGACTCACTATTTGATTATTACTCGTGATAGCATGCAATCGTGGTGTAGCTCGTAAACTGTAAAGTCTCTGTTTGTTGTTCCCATGTGATTGCATCATCATTCCCCGAATTGTATCTGTTGCCCTTAGCGATCTGTTATCGTGATATCTAGTTTGGATTTATTTATGCTCGGCATTAGAATAACTAGGCTCAGTTATCGTGGTGACCACTTAGAGGAGCAGTTAGCTCAGCCATTTTAGGACTCACGTTGCGTGATCAATATCGTGTTAGTAATGTAACTCGCAAGTGCCCTTTAGGAACCGAGGGAGGATATAGATCCTCTTTGCTTCGAGACACGTGGTTGCGTTGCACTAACCTATAGGTTGACTCTTACAACCGTCCAAGGAGTCGGATCTCATTTACGTGTCACATTGTGTGTAGAACAATGAGTTCCTTGGTTGTTGAGCACACGTTGCGGGTTGCACCAACCCTCGGGTAAGGGGGTTACACTCGCCTAGGCTAAGCTAAATCTCGTGTGACTCTAGTGCTAGTTATATCTCTTTGTTATACTCTTGGAATCTCATATGTTGAGTGCATGGTTTCGCTACTAGAAGAGGCCGTTAGGTACAGATGAAGGCACAGAGGAATGCTTGTCGGTGAGCCTGCATGCATTGTGGGAATGTTTTCTACAGGCAAGTCGGTCCTCCCACATGCTGGGATTAGCAGATGGCGCCCCTAGCCCGAGGTTTGGGGACCCTGCAGTTTCCCTCACTCGTGGCTCTTCCTGACAGGGTCAAGTGATTTTTATCGGCATTCGAGTATGCCCTTGCTGACACGATTTGTGTGTCATTGTCTTGACCCGAGGTTTAGGGATTCTTTGTGTTTCCCTCACTCGTGGTAGGTCCTTGACAAATAGTCAGGCTATCCCAAGACATTTATGTATGTCTCAGTGGATATGGTATGGGACGTGTCCTGACTCGAGGTATAGGGATCCTATGTGTTTCCCTCACTCGCGGTCCTCATCGACAGGGTCGGTGACTTTATTGGCATTCGTGTATGCCCCTACTGATACGTTATAAGAGTGGCTCAGCGGAAGCGTGGGGGGTCCCTGACAGAGGTCAGGCTACCCCGAGACATTCATGTATGTCTCTATAGATACGCTATCAGAGTTGCGCAGCACCGCGTGTGTTAGGTATTGCACCCTAAAGGCCTAGTAATTTGTATTTAAAGAACAACCATTTAATGTTAGACATTTAATGTTATTTTTCAGTTATTAATAAAATTTATTATTTTCATTAATTGCGCATTTAATATACAAACGTCGTTTAGTTTTATCGCATTAATTGGATTAATAGAAATATTCCCATAGTTATTTGGATGACACTTGGACAAGTATGTGAGACATACAATTGGATCTAGTTCCAAGTTAATAACCTAAAATGTTTACAGTATATGGATTAAGGCTGGGAGCCTAAGTCCTGATGACACTGTTGGTATGGCCTGCTTTGCAAAGGTTGCAAACAACCTTATCGTGGTTGTTCATGTGGAGACATGCGAGTGGGAGTGCCTATGTAAAAAAGAGTTTTTGCATAAGACAGGACCAAAAGTTTTATGATCGATCTAGTAATTCCGTTATAGAAACGTATCAACTACTTCACTAAGAATGATTGTATATCGATATGATCTTAATCTTGAGTGGGTTGTGAACTCTTGCATTATGAAAGTGTCCTTTGATGTGCATGGGTGAGTCCAGCCAAACAACGCTGGGTCAATAAGCCTCCCCTATTGGGGATTGCCGTAGTGAGTGGCTGGGAACACAACATCACAAAAAGGAATTCACGCCTTTCTGAAACTTGAGAAAGATGTAGAGTTGTTCCCTTAAGAATTGATTCTGAGGCTTGGACAAGGCATCCCGCCTCTCATTGGCCCAAGAGGACATTGATTTATAGTTGGACTATAAACATTCATTCATAGAGGAATCAGTGGCGCTTAAGGAGAAAGATGTAATCATAGGGGTAGAACTGATTTCTTGTCCCAGTTGTGAATTACGAACAAGCTCGTGAAGGATCATATGATAAATGACCGATTGTATCTGTGGACGTTAACTTGTCCTATAGTGCGAAAGATTTTAGCACAGGTCTTTAGTAGAATAAACATGATGTTAACAAATAGGTTTTGGATCCCGGGTTGTTGTTGCTTTCAACCTATAGGTCCATCGGTCCTCGAGCTAGCTCATATTTGTTGGTACACTGTTTTATTAAAGAGTGAGTTTGAAGAGTTCAAATTCACATATTAATTATGTGGAACATAATTAATAGTAGCATAAAGTTTAATTTATTAAACTTGCTAATTAATATATTGGATATATTAATTTAATATTTATTGAATAAATATTAATAAGGAGAAATTAATTTATTTGATAAATTAATTATAAATAGTTATTGATTAATTATTTAATTAAGAGATCACAGTAATTAATATGTTGGACATATTAATTGATTTAATAAGGGGATTTTGCATGTATATTACAAATGGGATAAAAAATTACATGTATAGCATAAGAATGGAAATAATTGCACACATAGCAAAATCTGAAAACCGGCCATTTAAAAAGTCCAAAAGGCCCATGAGATCTGGTCCACCCCACTTTTACCCATCTGCTCGTATGGGCTTTTTAGCATTGGGTTTTGCCTTTCTATCAAACATTTGTTACATTTTTTTGCTCTTACAACTGATAGACTTCTATCACTAAGGACTGATAGAATCTATCGCTAGAGGCTAATAGAATCAATTACTGATAAGTAAGAATTTTGAAAAGTCTTTCTTTATTTATCTTTCTGTTTGGGAAATCTCGATGACACATCTTTTTTAGACATATAGATCATTGAAACAAGTAACTAAAACCTTTGAATGAGAAGTTGATTTAATTAATAGTAAAACTGATAAACTTCTATCAATAGTATATTGATAGATTTCTATCAATAGTAAATTGATAGACTTCTATCACTAAAGAATGATAGATTCTATTAATAATGGTTGACAGAATCAATTTTTTGATAAAATAAGCATTTGGAAAAGTAACTAAAACCTTCGAATGAGAAGTTGATGCAATCAATAGTAAAACTGATAGACTTCTATCAATAGTAAATTGATAGACTACCATCACTAGATAATGATAGATTCTATCAATAGGGACTGATAGAATCAATCACTGATCAATAGTAAAGTGATCGACTCTATCACTAGGGGCTGATAGAATCAATTACTGCTAAATAGGCATTTTGAAAAGTCTTTCTCAATCTGTCTTTCTATTTGGGAAATCTGGATGACACATCTTTTTTAGACATATAGATCATTGAAATAAGCAATTAAAATCTTTGAATGAGAAGTTCATTCAATCAATAGTAAAATGATAGACATATAATATCACTTCATGTTGGAACAATCATTATGTTTCCATACAACAGAACAAAGTGTAAATAAGAATATCATGGTAAAGCGGGAGGAAATTTACAAGTTCTACAATTATGACCAACTCGATGACAACGACTACATCTTAGGTAACTCCTTGCTTCACCTACAGACGATATCCTTTGTTTCCGAGGTCTTCCAGCTTGGCACTTCGTAATTGGAGGTAAAGCATTGACATCAATGATAGAACATAAACCTAAGATGATTCCCAACCGGACGAACTAAACCTTTATAAGTTCAGACACGAAAGTATAAGGATTCAGATCTAGTGTAAGTAGCAGCAAGGGCATGACAACATGGAATTTCATCGAGATCCCAAACACGGCATGTACATGACAACATATGTCTCTAGTATAATCAAACACTGATTATCAATTGATTATATAGAAGTCAATCTGATTGATTCTATCGATTGAATTGATAGACACTAAACATACACTGTAATTGATTTCTATCAATTGAACTGATAGAATTCAATAAGTTTTTTTAATTGACAGATGTCGATGATAGAACATAAACCTACACTGCAATAAGTTTTTAAAGTGACTTCTATCAGTTGACTTCTATCAGTATAACCGATAGAGCATAAATCTAGACTGCTTGTTTTTAAACCTTTCTTCTTCTTCTTTTTCTTCTTCCTTTTCTTCTTCCTTTTCGAAACAGAGCATTACAAACATAGAACTTCTTTTCAAAACAGAGCATTACAAACATAGATTTAATGAGCCTAAATTCTATCAATCAACTACAAACCTTGAATTGAATTGGAATGATTAAATAGAAAACTTAAATTGGAACCTTGAATTTGAAAATTATGGAGCCGAATATGAATTACAGACTTCAATTAAATAGAAATGAATTGAAATCACAAGGAATTCGATCAAAAGGTAGAAAGGAATTCGTACTTGCGGCGAGATCCGGATTGAGAAACGAAATCGATCGTAGCGATTGTTCAATCAAAGAAGAAGAAGACAAAGAGAAAGAAGAATCGAGAAGAAGAGCCGAAGATGAAGAAGATGAAAAAGTCGAAGAAGAAGAAGAAGACGAAGAAGGTCTGGGCAAATCGTCAAGAAGTCGAAGAAGAAGAAGCCGAAAAAGATGAAGAAGCCGAAGAAGAAGAAGAAGTCGAAGAAGGTCTGGGAAAATCGTCTAGGGATTTTTAAAAAAATGTGCAGAATTTGCTAGAAAAGAATTATTTTTAAAAAGTTGCTATAATTGTAATATGGGTTTGAAAAGTTGCTATACAGTGCAAATTCCCATTTAATAATCATTAGATAATTATTAAATGAAGAATATTGATTAATATGTTGGACATATTAATTGGGTTGATAATTATTAGATAATTATTAAAGTAGAGAATCAATATATTGGATATATTAATTAGATATTTATTTATTTATTTATAATATATTTGATATATTATGGAATTGAAATTTATTGGATAAATATCAATTAAAGTAAATAAAGGAACATACGGAATTTTCGAAAATTAAATAAGGAAAAATCAAATGGAAAAAATGCATAATGATTTGTCTTACATCAGAAAGTTCTAAGTTGGAACATCCACCACTCTACTATAAATAGGAGGCCTTGGAGGCATTTATTATGATCTCACTCACTTTCAAAGTAAAATTTCTCATAAGTTGAAAAATCTCTCTGAAAGATGAGATCGTTTTTCTCCTTCATAGTCAGACTATTCTGACAAAGTTCCTACCTCCCTTCTCTAAAGGCTTCCCAAAGCACTCAATGGTAGAAAAGAAGTCGTAGCCTGGAAGAGCAGAGGAGATCGTTCAAGTTTTTCCACGAGGAATAGTCGATCCTATTCAACATAAAGACCTGCCAGATTATATCAGAGGTGACAGTCAATGTAAGTATTCTTTTTCAATAACATGTCAATCACCTAGGGTATTGCATTTAGATTAATTTGATTAATCAAAGATAATTAATTTGATTAATTATTGTGAAATTTTTTTATTATTAACACGATTCCGTCGCGCTAAATGCATGCTCCTACCTCATATTCCCAACAATTGGTATCAGAGCTTTGGATAAATGTGATTGTTGTTGTTGGAATCTGTTTATTGATGGGTATTTATTTTCGTTGGATGAATGTTACATTATTATTAATTTTTACTGGAGGTTTTTTGTTTGGCATTAGGATTTTTATAAATTCTTAGATCTTGTGTAAACCCAAGCATATGGGTATACACTAGTATAAAAATGATCAAAGTTGGCGGACATGACCCGTCTTTATTAACAAATAATGGCGGGCACACGCACGCCACCAATAGCCTTGACATCGAAGGCTTTCAGTGGCGGAGAAAGAAATGATGGCGGGCCTTACCCGCCATCAAACACCTTCGAAGGCGCACACACGTGCCCGCCACCAAAAGCCTTCGAAGGCATACACGCCCATGCTCGCCACCAAAAAAAAAAAAAAAGAAACCGAAAGGGGTCTCGGGTTATTTTGAAATGGTCAGCTTATTTATGCCTGCCATTATAGTTTATTCAAAAGTACACATATTTATTGTGCTAGCCATTAAAAGTCATTAAACTTTATAAAAAAAATGGGAAATATGAAACTACCAACAAAAGATCTATCACTTTATAAAAAAAGATGTATATGTTATGCCCACCATTAAAAGTCTTTCTACTTTATATAAAAAAAAAAAAAAAAAAGAACAAATTGACTTCAAATGATCATTAACACATTTCTAAACCAATTCTAAACTTTTAATAAATTATCTAAGCCCCTCATTCTAACTTCTAAGAAGAATATGAACACATATATGCATCTCTAAACTTAATAATGAATATATGCTACCGAAATTTCGGCAGCATAACAGGGCAATAATGCAATTCCCAAAAAAATTTACCTATACAAACTCTACTTGTATATATATAAACATAATGAAAAATCCAAAATCCAAGATGCAATAAATGAGACTTCGACCCTCCAGAATCTATATTGTACAGTCACATGCATCAAGCTATTCAATTAAAATTTAAACTACGTAAAGCAATTTATTCTCCGTACGTACTATCTTTATATCATATGTCTAGTTATGAATTCTGCCCATTCTACTCATACCTCATCAATATCAGCTTGAGTGAATGTGCTTGGGCCATTGTTGAACTACAAGACACATAATTCAAAACAAAAAATTAGTGCATGTTCTCTCTCTCTCTCTATATATATATGATTATATCTAACATGAATGTGTTAACTACAAAATTTGCAAGTCTCAATATGTGGGTGGATGGGCTGTATATCATCTTCCGTATAAATAGTTGGACGTAAAATCCACATACTATAGATCCACTTTGTCTAGGGCACTAGTGAAAAAAATAGTTACATACTTAGTACGATAATTCAACATCACAAAAAAAGACTAACAAAATAATTTGAATATTCTACTTTACCTTCACCCATTTCCAACGTAATTGTTTGGCCTTCAAAAAGTGATTTGAATGCCACGCTCGGTAGGCACTACATTTGTAAAGTTAAAATTTTAGGAAGATAAAATATAAATTCAAAGCTCAAAAGTTTATTTTTTAGAAACTTACCAAGTTACGATATTGTGCAAACCCTCATCGAGAGAATTTTCACCTAATGAGTTGAAAATGTAAGCCGTATTGTTCGAAAGAATTAAGACGACCAAAATCCAGTGGTGCCTATATATATACAAATTAACGAATATTGATTCTGATATAAATATAATTAATAAGTATTAAAGATGCAAAATTTGGAACACATACCCAGTATTGAAGGGAAAGAATATTCGTTGATTCGGGTCCTCTTACATATCCAACCTAGCAACTAGACGGTTAATTTGATCATTATTTTTTTTTCTTTACAACTGATGCAAAGTCGAAACCATATACTAGTATGTAGTTATTCAATATCGTTTGATCCCAAGTAGCCTATATACAACTGAAATAGAATTTGGAAACGTTATTAAACAAGACAAACGCGTAAAGTAGTATGGGAACATAACTATTGAGAAGAAAATCGATAACTTACTTGATGTAATAGAGTATGAGAATATAGCCTATGTCTTCTATATTGCAATATTGCAAAATCTCCTCTTGAGCAATATAAGAGCATTCACAATCAAAACCGCTTATGGTAAGAGGTATATTTACTAAGCCAACTTCACCCAATTTATCTTTAGCATAATTATATACTACGCTGATCATGTTTGGAACGGTTGTGTTCGATTATTGGGATTGCGAATCTGAAACAACCTTCTTACTAGTAGCTGATATAGACTTCTTACTAGTCGTTTTTTTTTTGGACTAGAGGGCTATGACAATAAACATTTTATATTATTAGTAAAACATTTTATATTATTAGTAAAACAAAGGGCTATGACAAGATATAATGTACAATTATTATACCTACTTTGATGCAGTATGTGTTGTAATAATTAGTTTTCTTGGTCATGGCACAAAGGTTTTCAGAGCGTGTGTAAGGTAGGGATGGACAGGTCTAAGTCCTCATTGCCCACAAGTATCAGATCGACCGTGACGCGCGCATTGAATTTCCCTAACAGCATACCATGTATCATATCGGATGAGCCGCACGATTCGTATACTGTACCAATGGCAACAATGTCACCACCATGTTCAACGGCTAGTTGACATGCCACACCCTTTAAGAAAAAAAAATGATAAATCGTAATTAAGATACAAAACGAAATGAATTATTAAAACTAATAGGAAACTTACTTCTCATAAATCAGGGACATCATCAGGATGATCAATGGGTTCTCCAATGGCGCTGACCCCTTGAAGAATTTGATTTTCTTCCCTTACTTCTTTATTACTTCCCTCACATGGAGAGCAATCGACTTGAGAGTCTGGTCCCCTCGAATTCGTTGGTTGTTAACCCATCCTTGAATTCGTTTGAGTCATCTGAAAGAAAATTGATGGAGATACAAATCGACCTACTCCCCTAACACGCCCAGAATGTTTCGGCAATCTTAATGCATCGACCAAAATATCTTGACCTTCATATGTACGTTTCAATTCACCTTGTTGTAAAATATTTTTAAATACACATCTAAAGAGTTGAACCCAAATCAATATAAATGAAATGAAAGAACAACTTACAATTTTTTCGACCGTTTGAATTGTGTTTTGGTCGAAGTACTGTTTATCATTTCCCTTTCGAGCTGTTTTCTATAGTTCAGCACGACCCGAGGGATTAGTTTTAAGATCTATATTTTACAATTAAAATTTACCGCACATGACTTAGTAAAGTTGAAAATACATAATAAGAACATATATTCATATAGTTCAGAGAGTTTCTTACTAGTTCACGATCGAGCTGAGCATATCCCTTTCGAGCGGAACGATGATGGTACTTTTCTGATCACTTTCTTTCTGTACAACACATATACTTAATATGAATATACTAAATGTTGTAGACATTATATTACACTATTAAAAAAAAAATAGCTAGGTACCTTAAACTTTTCTAACAATCTCATGTCCACGAAATGATCCCATTGATCTTGTGTGATCCAAAAGTATTTAGCAAGCGGTGTTCTTAAAATCGCAGGTTGGTCCATGAATGGTTTGATGTACTTTCTAGTTAGGTTGTATCTAAATGTCCTAAATGTCATGGACATGGACATCATCACATTATGTTTCGTCATAGGATCAACCTTAAACGCCATTTGCTAACAATAGAATAAATCGTTAAATTAATAATTAGGTATGAAATACATGATTAAATTTAAATAATATGTACTTACCTGTATACAATTCCACATCTTCTTTTTTAGTTGGTCTGGAACATCATACCAATCATCGTGCGTGATAGGTATTTGAGTCATAACACTAAAGCCTCGCCGATATCTTGACCCATAGAATTGTACTAAAGAGCACGCTGCTCTCCTGCCATCCTGTTTTGAGCAAGCTCGTGCAAAACTGTCACTCCTCTAGTATTTCGATTTTGAGAAGTCCGTCTACCCATGGGAACACCATCAGCATGATCACTATCCGACTGAGACATAATGTAAACCTGCATAAGAAAGAATCTATGTTAATTACAAATAGAAAAGATTGTATAAAAAATATGAGTTTTCACAAATACACTAACACTATTAATGGCTGTATATAAAAACAATAACACTAACCTATTTATTAATCCATATACCATCACAATCACTTCTAATATAGGTGTCCGAGTCATCATCAACAATATTAGGTAGGGATTCTATGACTCTGTACCACAATCTTGGTCAATATCAACTTCATCATGACCGTGTTCTACAACTATTCTTTGTAAAGGCGTTAGCACCACCGACCAATGAGGATTAATTGGATCTTTTATGTAGAACACCTGTTTGGCTCGAGTGGCTAAAATGAAGAAGTTGGATTTATTTCCAATGTGATTAAGGTCTATGGTTGTAAATCCCATGGCGTTTACTTTAATCCCACCATTATTTTCAACTCAATCACATTTGAATAGAACGACTTTAAAACTATGGTAATCGAGCTCCCAAATTTCTTGTACTGTGCCATAAAAGGTCATGTCTGACATGATTGAATTTTTATCTTTCAAACTAGAAATTTGCATAGTTTCAGCTGTTATCATAACTCCACTATTTTGCACGCTTCTAAGATCATCACGTCTTTTTGTTTGATATTGAATACCATTAACCATGTAACTTTGGTAAGTGATAACTTCTGAACAAGGTCCATGCGATATCCACCTTAAAGTAGATGATATAAAATATCTTTGAACCCCTAAAGCCAACTCAACCCGATCACGCAATCAACTGCTAAATTTGCGATTATATTCATGTTGAAGCCATTTTTTATTTTTAGACTTAGTAAGATTCACTTTAGACAACATTTCCATGTGTTGATCTACATATGGAAGCACTTCATCTATGTTATGAAGTATATACATATGTGCTTGATTAATCATATCTTTAGTTGGTGTTTTATAATTGGTGGCAGATAATGGTCGATCAATATTTGAATCTATCATTTTGGTAAGTGGTCGTAACCCTACTGATTCAACTTCTTGTAAAAATTCAGAACAAAACTTTATCGACTCTTGCAATATGTAATTTTCTCCAATGCTTCCCTTCGGACGATTTCCATTACGCACATAACCTTTCAAAACTTTCATATACCTTTAAAACGGATACATCCATCTCAAATTAACTGGTCCACAAAATTCAATCTCTCTTACAAGATGCACCAGAAAGTGAACTGTGATGGTGAAAACGGCTGGTGGAAAATACTTCTCTAATAGGCATAAAGTGGCAACAACATCATCTTGAAATCCCTTCAACTTAGATGAATCGATAGACTTACTACATATAGCTTTGAAGAAGAAACATAGGAAAATAATCGCATATCTGACGTGATTAGGCAAAACACCACGAATTGCTACAGGTAGCAATTGTTGCATCAAAACGTGATGGCCATGAGATTTAAGCCCGTAAAGTTCAAATCAGTAAGCGAAACTAATTTGCTTATATTGGATGAATAACCTTCAGGCACTTTAAGTTCAAATAAGCTTTTACACACACTCATCTTCTCTTTCTTTGATAGTGTGTAGCATGCTGGAGGCAAAAATATTTTTTTTTCTCCCTTTTTAATTGGGGCTAACTCAAGTCTTAATTTAGCCAAGTCTTCACGATTTTTTATTCCATCTTTTGTTTTGCCAGGAATATCGAGTAGGGTTCTGATAATATTCGAACACACATTTCTTAATGTGCATGATATCTAAACAATGTCGCACGTGAAAATGTTTTCAATTCTCAAATTCGAAAAAGATCGATTTCTTCTTCCAATAAGATTCTTTAAGTTGTTGTCCCTTGCCATACGTAAATTGAAGACTATTCAATTGTACAAGAATCTCTTCACCACTTAGCAGTTCAAGAGGTATTCCATATTCTTGTTCTCCATTAAATATTTTTCTGTCTTCTCGATAAGTGCCCGATTGGTAGATATTTTCGATGTCTGAGAAACACATTCTTGCCTCCTCTAGGTAAAAGAATTGGTGATGTTTTCTCTCCACAAATTGGACATGCTTTATAAACTTTTGTTGGACACCCACACAGGTTACCATATGCTGGAAAATCATTAATGACCCACAATAAAATAGCTTTCAGGGTGAAGCGTTTTGCCAATGTGCATCAAAACATTGAATGCCCATGTTCCATAACATTTTCAGATCTTCAATTAACGGAGCTAGATAGACATCTATGTCATTTCTAGGTTGTTTGGGTCCTGAGATTAATGAATTTAACATCAAGAATTTTCGCTTCATGTACAACCATGGAGGTAGATTGTAAGTCACCAATATAACAGGCCAACAACTATATCTAGTACTTTGGTGACCGTGTGGATTGACTCCATCTGTTGATAGGGTTAGGCGAAGGTTCCTCGTTTCTAAACTAAAATCAGGCCACCTTTTGTCTATTTCTTTCCATGAAAGTGTGTTGGCTGGATGTCGTATGTATCCATCGACCTGGCGGTCCGTAGCATGCCACGTCAATAATCTCGCAGTTTCTTTACTTCGAAACATTCGTTCAAATCTTGGAATAGGAGAGAAATACCACATGACTTTTACTGGAATATTTATCACTCCTTCTTTCATATTCCTTATAACCTTCCATCTTGATTTTCCACAAGTAGGACACATTTCTGTTTCAACGAGTTCTTTTCGATACAAACAACAGTCATTAATGCATGCATGGATCTTTTCATAATTCATTCCTAAGGTACTTAAGTACTTTTTTGCATAATAGGTAGATATCGAAATTTCATTAGGACTAGGCAATAAAACGCTCAAGAATTTTAACAACTCTGAGAAGCTTGTATCGTTCCATCCATGCTTTGCTTTCAAATTATAAAGCCTAATCAGTGATGATATCTTGGTAAAATCTTTACTATTACGATATAATGGTTTCTTGGCATCCTCTAATGCTTCCTCAAATATAGGAGATTTGTCATTAAAATAATTTTGTGCAGGCTCAAACATTCCTATTGGGTCATCTAGCTCATCCACATTTTCATCTACAACAGCATCTGTTGTAACTCTTTTCATGTTTCTTTTCGTCGATACAGATTCTCCATGCCAAATCCATGTGTTATAACTTTGATCAATACCATTACAAAATAAATGGTCTCTTATTACATTCACATCTTGG
>JBBMKA010082125.1:0-14248 GCA_037833695.1 Sechiopsis laciniata | reverse complement strand
AAATGAATTATTTTAAAAATTGTGCTGTAAATATAATAGAAGAAGTAGAATATGCTGTTGATGGTAAATTCTCTAAAAATAAGCTGTAAAATGCTAATTATACTGAATGGGAAAGGGAAAGAGAAAGAGAAATGGAAAGGGGGAAAGAGAAATCATCAAATGGGTGGGTGGTGTGTTGGTTATCTCGATTAATTGTAATCCATTTTAACTTCTCGGTCACGGATTCAATCCTGAAAATCGGTATTTGGCTTTTGTATTATTATAAAAAAAGGAAACGGAAATCTTTAAGCAAATAACCTTCTGAACTTTTAACTCTGTTTCTTTTGTTGTTGTTGAATCTCTTGCTTCCATTTAAAAAACATTATTCCCTAATTTTCAAGTAGTGTTTATTAGTCTATATACTTGAGAGAAATGAATATAATAAAATTGTCTGTCACTTAAGTTTCACAAGTACGCCACTGCCAACAAGAATATATTGTTCATTGGATTCAGATTTCTTTTAATTGTAAAAACTGTTTGAAATCAACTTGCCATATAGACAGAGTAGATCATCAATAACAAATTTAAAATATTCATGTACGTGTGTATGTATGGATATATAAGGGGGGTTTTCATGTATAATAAAAAATCACAAAAAAAAAAAAAAAGATAATTTACAGAGTAAAAACATTCTGTTTATAAATAGTGAATACACCAAAGATCTAGTGTGTTCACCTCATAAGGGAATAAAAAAGTTATTGAAGGGAAATAAATACGAAGGAAGTAATGAAGGAAAAACTATATGGAATGATAAGGATAATTGGTGTGATTTTTATTGAAGACATAATATAGCCCCGTTTGTGGATTCTCCTTTTGTGAACGTGATGTCGTTTCCTTTTTGGGAATTATGGCAGATAAGGCGTATTTGTTTTGTTCTAACATCCTGATTCAATTCGAAGAAAGTGGTGGAACAAACAACAAGTTTGCTTCATAAACCTTAAACATGACATTGGCAAATGGTTTGGTCAGCATGTCGGCCATTTGTTCAATTGATGGAACCTATTTTATTATAAGAGATTCAAGTGCCACTTTTTTCCTCATAAAATTATTATTAGATAATATGGGATCCACTTTTTCAAGGTGGAACAGTTGTGATGTCTTAACATGCCCCTCAAGATGGTGCCTCTTTGAGTTTCACCAATCTTGAATTGGATTTTAATTTCATTTTTATTGGACTGATACCCATTTGGACTTTATGGACTCTGGTACCATATTAAATAGTGTGGATATCCATCTCAAAACCAATTGGTAATGAGAGGAGTAACTCATATCTCTTTTAAATGCTTGTTGGATTCTCTACTTTTTCAATGTGGGGCAATTGTGATCCTAACAATGATAGTCGATCTCGATGTGTTTGATACGAGCATGAAAAATAATGTTCATTGACATATGAAGAGCACTCTTATTGTCACAATATAACTGTGGAGTTTGGAGAAGAGAAACAATATCGAAGTATGAAATTAGTCCATATGAGTTCACCCGTTGTGCTAGCCAAGGCTTGATATTCTTCTTCTGAATTGGGTCGTGAGACTGTAGGCTTCTTCTTGATGATCGTGAGATGCAGTTTGAAATTATACAAGTACGGAAATCAAGAATTTTTTAGTCACCGGTAGCAGCACGAGAGGCATTGGACAGTCGCATGTCTGCATGGGTGTGTTCGACGTGCAATAGTGCCTGGGCTCCTCATAGGCGTGACTACGCAAGGATGCTTTCTAGACCTGCCTGCACGCTCCGCATGGGGGCTCCACGTGTAATGAGTAGGGTTGTGTGCGTAGTTGTTGGGCATAATTTGAGCGGCGTTATGAAGCGTTTATCAATGGTTGTGTGCACGCACGAGTGTGGAGACGAGTTGGGCGTTGAGGCACCAAGGAAGCACAGCGTGTGTGCACGCTAGAGTAGAGATGCCCATTTTTTCCGTGGGGAGGGGGCTTCTTGGGGACCTGCCCCGAACGGGGCAGTGAATCCCCGTTTAAGTGGTGAATGGTGGAATGAGCGAGGATGAAAAATTCCTTATGGTAAACGGGGACAAGGACGGAGAATGTATTCCCCATCCTCGTTTCTCCGATCCCCACCCCCTTTACATTTTATATTATTTTTTATCTTTTAAAAATGTTTTTTCCTCTTTTTTTAATTAATTTAATTCTTTAGTTATAATTTTTTGTTGGTAAAAATATTTATGTAAATATATATTTTCTTCAATAATTAGGTAAAGTTAATATATATTTTCCATGAAAAAATTAACTATTGAAAATATTGTTAAAAAATACTTATATAAATTAAGATTAGAAAAAAGAAAAAATAAATAAATAAACCGTGAAAAATTTCCCAAAGGGATTCCCATCCCCACACAAAAACAAAAAAAACGGTGAATTTCGCAAGGATGAAGATTGATTTTGGTGGCGGGGATGGGGACTGGGAAGTCATTTCCCGGCCTTGCCCCGCCTCGTGGACATCTCTATCCTAGATTGCAACAAGGCACGATCTCTCGCAGTGGCTACACGATTTTGCTTGACGATGGGGCTAGTTAGGGCGCAACTCGCAAGCAAGCTAGGTCCCGATCTGTAAGGGTGCGGTGGGTGATTGGCCTCAATAATGGTGCTAGGCAGTGTGTAGTGATCACGACATCTATGGGGCGTTCTTGGCAAGGATGTGAGGGAGAAGGTATGGGCGAGAAAGATTAGAAGAGTGTCTTCTCTTTAGTGATGTAAAAGGAAAGGACAAACTCCTACAACAACGCAAACATAAATAAGCAAACAACATAACTTATTTACAAAACTGCCACCTAAATGTCAAATGACCAAAATGCCCTTAGTGTTATTTTAGCCAAATTTTTAAAATTTAAGCACAAATTTCTATGGATGCACCTAGACATGCATAAATGGAAATTTTTTGGTCTTACAATATTCTCCCTTAAGAATCTTTCGTGCTTGAAAGTTACCAAAGGCAGAAATAACTACGAAATCCGAGAGCGCATGTTATCCTTTCGCTCCCAATAACCTCCTTGACTTTCTAACTTCTCTAAAACATCTTAACCAAGGTTATCTCCCGAACACGTAACATATTACAGTCTCTGGCCAAGATCTGCATCGACTTATCCTCAAAAATCAAATCCATATTCAGCTACAACGGCTCGTGATCGATCACATGTGATGGGTCGGCCACAGCAACATTGACATGTAGAACACACATGAACTCTTGACAATGATGGAGGTAGAGCCAACCAATAAGCCCCTGCTCTAATCTTTTCAAGCAACTCAAAATGACCTACGAACTTGGGACGTCTAAGCTTCCTCTTGTTTCTAAACCTCAGAGTACCTTCATAGGGGCTTCCTTCAAGAACACATGAATTCTCACTATAAGCTTTATGGATCTATACCGAACGTCAACATAACTCTTCAATTCACTTTGAGCTACGAGCATTCTTGAATGAATCTTCTAAATTGCCTCATTAGTCAACTGCATTAACTTAGCCCAATCAGCTTTCTCTCTCTAGCTTCATCCCAATAGACTGAAGATTTGCACCTTTTGCCATAGAGTTCCCCAAACAAAGCCATCTAAATAGTGAATTGATAGTTGTTGTTGTTTACTAATGCCATAAGATACAAGTATTGATCCCAACCACCATTGAAGTCCAATACACTAGCAAGTAACATGTCCTTCAGGATTTGGTTCAACCTTTAGATCTGATTGTCTGTCTAAGGAAGAAAAGTTGGTGTATAAAGTCTCATAGAGGCTCTTTTAGAACTAGGAAGTGAAATGGGGATCTCTATCAGAAACAATTTTCATTGGAACTTCATGATACCTCATAATCTCCTCCAAGTACAATTGTTGACATTAATAGAATAGGTCAGCGTACCAAGTACAAAAAGCCCACACTTTATAAGACAATCTATAATCACCTAGATCATTATAAATCCTCTAGAGGTCATAGGGAGTCCCGAGAAAAAGTCCATAGAGACTTTGTCCCACTTTCACTTGATACATTCAAGGACTACAACAATCGTGTCGGCTTCCGCCCTATCGGTTGGTCTTCGTACAAGTGTAAGTATGATTTTGGAGGACAATCTTCTTTTCCTCTTCCATAGCTCATTTCTAAAGTTTAAGAGTCAATGCTACTTTGTTTTGATAGCAAATTGATTCTTACAATCAAATTATTCACTCTTCACTAAAGGCACGGGTAGGTCCTTTATCGCATTCTAGTTTATGTTGATGATATATTGATCATCAAACCATCTTCCTATGAGTTTACTCCTTTTTCATTTGACAATATAACGATTTTTATTGATAAAATGAAAAGAGATAAAATCTCGAAGTTCAAGCTCCAAAGGGGAGAGAAAAGAACGAAATTTGAGTTCTCTTGATAAAGGTTTGTTGCATTCTAAGTTCTTATTAAAAGACTTGGGCAAAATATGTTCTAGGCTTAGAATTTCTATGTTCTACCAATGACATTTGACATTGTCCTATCTCAACGAAAATATTGCCTTCCAATCCTTGAAGACTATGGTGTTTTGGCAGCCTCATAACCAGTTTCTCAACCTATGATATCTAACTTCAAATTATCGGTTGCATGCGAAGACCTATAGACTGTTGAGGATACTTTTATATATCGAAAATTGATCAAGAGGTTGTTGTATCTTCAAATTTCGCATCTTGACATCTTCTTTGTTGTTCACAAGCTCAGTCAGTTCATTTTCAAGCCTAGTTGGACACATCTTCAAGCTGCCTACCACTTGCTTTGATATACTTGAAGGGCAATGTTGGTCAAAGTTTGTTGCTGCCATGTACTCATTATTTCTGATTGAAGACGTTTGTTGATTATGAGGATCATGCTTGAACATAAGGAAATCTGTCATCGATTTTTGTTATATTCTTGGGTGACTCCCTTGTTTCTGGTAAGACTAAAAGAATCAATCGTCTCTCATTTGTTAGCAAAGGCCGAATACTATGGTCTTACTAGCGGTTCTTTTGAAATAACTTAGATTTACAACATACTTTAGGATTTGCAAGTTTCCTCTCTGCTTCAACACGTTTATTGTGAAAATCAAGTTGTTATCGTCATTACTACAAATCCTATTTTCTATGAACGAACAAAATATATGAAATCGACTGTCATTTTGTTTGTGATAAACTCAAAGCTCGTACTTTGAAGTTGTTGCCTATATAGTCTACTTTTCAATTACCAAACATGTGCACAAAGGTTTTTACTCGGTTCATCTTGATGGGTGTTAGATAATACATTGTGAGCAATTTAGGTCATGTCTTATGATAACCTATCTTTTTATCCCCACATATATGATCATGAGCCACATATTGTTCTTCTTTAACCAAAAATTAAAAATAAATAAAACAATAATAAAATAAAATGTGACTCAAATTGAACCACATATGTAGACTTGAAAAGATAGGTCAGGACAAGGAATAACCTAAACTTTTCTCTAATGCATTTGTATATCTGTTGTTCATTACTTGATTCTGTTATACTTCAACAGTTTGTTATTCTGTTAATGATGGTTATAAGGTTTCAGTTTATTATAACAAACCTTCAGTTTCAACGGTATCCAAGAGAAAATATCAATGAAGTAAAATACAATACATCTTTTCCTCTCAGCTTTATTGAAAAGAACATTTCCATTTCAGAATGAAACTATACTTTCTTTACACATTCGCAGTCAAACGTGGGTTAGTCTGGAAAATATATGAAGCAATCAATTCCTCATATTGACAGTCATTCACACTTCATCAATACAAATACAAGCAAATCTGAAAATTACTCCCCCAATTTCAAATATACATTCTATGCCTACAAAAAAAAAAAAACATGAAGAAAAGTGACAATTGAAGTGGAAAACATACAGCCATGTATCTCAACTTTCTAAAAACCAAACTTGGATTTCACTAGTCCGCAACCGATCCATGTCTGGGTGTGCTCACTACTCCTTCCCTGTACTGAGCGGCTTGCTTGTCGAGTTTCGGGTAGGTGACTGGTTCAGGTTTCTCAACTTCATTGCTAAAATCTTTTCCTCCTCTTGCATCAACACTAAGATAGTCAGTCAAGACCTTTTTAGCACCGAACCCGCGTTGGGGAATTTTTGTTCCAGGATAGAATGGTGACCTTTCGCCCTTGGCAGGGCTGGCTGCTTGTGCAGGCGAAAAGCTTGGAGTGGAAAAGGGTGTTTTATATGGAGTGCCAGAGATGGGCACTGAGAAATGCAATGGGTTGTTCTTGCGAGAAATCACGCCAAGTTTGGATATAGATGAGCGTTGATCGGAATGCTTTGTGAGATCATCGACATAAAGCAAATCATCGATTCGTGCAACGACATTGAATGCTAGGCTCTCCAAAACTCGAGAGTAGCTCTCTAGAATGGATTTTCCTACATCCTAAATGAAAAAATAAAACAAGTGTTATCTACTCAAGTTACTATAGGTTAATCGAGTGGGAAGCTTAAAAAGTTCCAGTAGAGACGGACCTTATTGTACTGGATCTTGCTCATATCGAGCGCGGTCTGTGGAAGACCGGGAAATCGTTGCTTCAAGCAAAGTAGTAGAGTTTCTGCTCTATCTGCTAGCAAATCCCTTTTCTCCGAGTCAACCATCAGCTCCTTGACCATTTCCCATGACGATTTTGAATTGTATTTGGTGGAGTTAGCAGCAGGTTTTGAGTTTGTTCTTTTCCGCCATACGTAGATCGAAGCCTCAACCCGGTTGACGATTTCTGTAGCTTGATGTTCAGAGGACATTTCAAGGCAGTCAAGTAAACATTCAGGAGAGAATTGGTCCGAGGAAATATATCGGTATATAAGATCTCCCAAACAGGCTCTTCCATTCTGAAACCAAGGAGTGTCAGTGATAATAACCGTATTGCTTTAGACATCAAATTCTTAACAATCTTTACACCGCATACCTTTGGTAGGGCTTCAAGATATGGTTCAGGAATTTCCAAATCGGCCAAAGTAGCACTGTTAATTGCCATTGCAGCTTTTAATATCTGGTTTGTGCTCTCGCGTTTGTGTTGCAATTGCCTTCTCGAGTCTTCCTGGAGACCACTGGCAGGAACTCGAGGCACGGGAAGCCACCATTTTTCTTCTTGACGCTGCAGCACTCGATGTAAGGAAGACCCATCAGTCTCATGGGCTAGTACCCCTTGATCAACATACCAGAACTCACAATCTTCAAAACTATCTAATATTTCCTGCAGAAAGATTATTTTACTAATTTCAGAACAGATCTCACAATTGATTGTAACAAAGAGACTAGTGAATGTCGGTGAACCATACAAGAAGCATGTTGTCCAGTTTTCGAAGAGCAGGAAGATTGACGTAAAGATCCAAACGTGGTCTGCAAGTCATAACCTGAAGGATCATAAAATCTCCATTAGAAATTGATGCATTACAAATACATAAGCATATATATTCTACCGTTTCACATTCTTGAGCAGGTCTGTTCTTTAAACAAAATTGGAAATCTTGTGATGGTATTGAACAAGAAATCCAACTCTAAGGGGTATCTGGGGCAAGAGAATGAGAATGATTAGGGGGATACAATTCCCTTACCCACATTTAGGCCATTGGCAATCATTCCCTTCATAATCACTATTTATTTCTCATAATCAAATTTCATTTTTTTCATACTCAGTATTTTGTTCACTATAATCATTCTTTGCAATTCAAATACAGTTAATGACATAATCATTTCTTGCATGTAAAAATTCCTCCACAATCATTCTCTTCACTCCAAACACAGATAATCATTCTCTCTCGTATTTTTATTCCCCCATAATTTTTCCCCTTCTCCTTACCTCAAACAACCGTTAACCAAAAATTCGAAAGAGAGAATTAATGGTTAAGGTCTCATTTGATAACCATTTGATTTTTTGTTTTTGAAATTTAAGCCTACAACTACTACAACATAATCTACTCATATATGATTTTCATTATCATATCTACATTTTACTTATGTTTTAAAAATCAAACCAAAATTTGAAAGCTAAAAAAATAGTTTCCAAATACTTGTTTTGGTTATGAAATGTGGTTAAGTTCTCATACTTCATTGCAAGAAGATGAAACCATATGTGGAGAATTTGAGCAAATATAAGCTTAAAGTTCAAAAACTAAAAACCAAAAACCAAATGGTTATCAAAGCCAAAACTTTTGTATCAAATAATAGATTGAGCCTTTTACATACATACAGTATACACTTTTATGTTTATATATGTATGTATTAGCATTGCATTCTCAACAGTATTGCCATTTAGTGCAACAAAAAAAGCAACAAAGGCAACAACAATATGAAATGCAAGATCTGTTAAACAAGTAATTACAGTGCCTGCTTGAAGTCATTAGGGTACCTCGAGCTTGCTTCCATCAGGAAACGTTTGCCAAGTCGGTGTCAACTCGACAATGTGATCACTAACACAAAGAAGCCAATCCATTTCCCTTCGCCACATCACTTTCCTCTCAGATGGAAGGGGTTCTAATCTCCACAGTTGCCCAAACAGAGTAGCTATATAACAAAACAACATTAGACACTATAGGCAATGCCAATTCTAAATAGAATTCAGGCAATAAGTCAAAATAGTATACCACAAAGATTTGTAATGGCATTAGAAATAGCCAATGATGTAGAAACCCCATTTCCACAACCTGACATATCTTCTCCAAGCAGCAGTTTAGAAAACCTTTCCTTCATCATCTCAATCTCTGTAGCCCCATACACAAAACGAAAAACCAATCAATACAGATTTTAGGAAGAAACCCGAAAAGGAAAGTGGGTATAAATCAATGTTTTAAAATTGAAGAGGCAGTATGAGGCGTAAGCTTCCGTTTTAGTTAAGAACATCATAAAAATTCTAAGTTTGTGTAAACATGTATGGAAAAACATAATACTTAAGTAAAAATACACAAAACATCACACCAACAAAAATAGGATTGAGTTTTTTGAAATAAGAAACAATTTTATTGATGAATGAAACATAAGTAAACTCTCCAAGCACCTATAATGAATAGGCCAAAGAACGTCAAAAGGAGATGCGAGAGGAAAATAAACCAACAAAAGATTAAAATTAAGTTGATAGTTCTGAAACAATCATGTGTCTTCCTAACAAAAGAATCTATGATCTAAATAGATGTCTAAAAAAATGCTTGAGAATGAGATCATGAACCAAGTTCTCTTATGTCTTATGTTTCAAAACTTATATTATCAATGACCCAATAATTGGATTGAGTTATTTTGAAAAACATTGAAAATTAAAAATTTATTCTATATATTTTTCGTAATCCATGTTTTTAAGAGTAAGTAGTAATAATTCATATTATTTTTTCTTTTTTTGAAACCCGAAAATCGGAGCTTCATCCATTATATCTGGAGTACCCGTGTCTGTTCCTAGGCCAGGCACTGAAAGACATCGAAGGAATGGAGACATGGGAGGTGTCTACAAATTAAGGTTACATGTGAGTTCCAAACCTAAGACCATGAGACGAGCACAGCTTCAAAGCTCAAGTCTTCAAACACTTGTGCCATCCATTAGGGACGGGGGTAATTCATATTATTATGATTAAAAGTTAAAACCCTTAGTGTTTGAAAGATACTATTCTTCTAGTTATCATGGAGGCTTAAGCCTCTTTGATACAACAAAGGCGTAAGACTAACTTAGAGCCTCGAGGCGAAGTAAGACCGATAAGCTTTGAAAACATTGTATAAATTACCTGATGAAGAGGAGGTTTTATTGCCCAGCTTCTCATTGTGAACATTGTTTACATCTGGTTGATCAGCAGCATTAGGCATAGCGAAATCGGGTTTTCGAGTGGAGCAAGTGGAGGAAGAAGGGGAAGATGAATCCTCAGAGCCGCTGTTGGTGAGCTCCTCAAGCCCTGTGGTCTCTGATGTAAGAAACTCAGAGCTGGAGCTGCTGTCACGCCCATGTTCTTCAATCAAATGCTCAAGCGGCGTCCCATTTTCAGCAACGCTCTCCTCCATTACAAATTCAAAACCATACCACAAAATCAAAGCCAAAACCCCCCTCTCTCCAATTTAGCTCAAAAAACCCCCCAGAAAAAGATTTACAGACATGGGAATAATGTGTATGGAGCGGATCAATCACATGAAGAGAGATAGTTAAGAAGAGGCGGTGTCCGCCATTGATATTTATGAGACAGCTTCAAGACTTAAACTTTTGGATTTCCTTTCCTTAAACCAGGGTTCTTCACTCTTACATATAGAGTAGTGATTTTATTTTTTTATTTTTTTTTTTATTATGATTGTCAAAATAAATAAAAATAAAATTAAACTTTTGGATTTCAAAATTATTGTAAAATATGTGTCACGGGAATCGTGAAAGAGGGAGGACTATTATTATTATTTATTTATTTTTTTTGAATATGAGGGTGGACCATTTAATTCAATATAATTTTAATTTATACAACAGTTTATATTAAGTTAAATGTATGTTTTTAATTAATTTATATCTATAAATAGTTATATTTATACTTATTTGTACCTCAAAAAAAAATATATGTATACTTATTTGAATAATAATGGTACATATGTAATATATACAATTATATAGTTAATTATATTTTTTAATAAATTATAATTACATATAATAAAAATAGTTTTTTTGTAAAAGAAACAACATCAACTTTTTAAATTTTTTTTTTAAATATTGGTTGTAGTTGGAAAAATAAAACTTTAAAAACACTCCATCTGTTAACATATAATCTACAATTTAAATTAAATTTATTTATATGTGAATACAAGAATATTGTAAACTTTTTATATAGGTGTTCATCAGTGAACTAATTTAAACCAAAATATTTAAATAAATAAAGAAAGAAACAAAGAAAATTGATTTATAAATATATAAAAGAAAAATGAGGAAATTCTTGTATCGTGGGGCATTCTAATCTTATCGAATGTTCTTCGTACGAGAATTCTAGAATGCTAAAAAATGTGAAGATGCACGGTAATCTTCGATTATCACAAAAATAAATATAGTAATCGAGATGTATATACTATGACAATTTAGGATTATATCAAACAAAATGGACTCTAATGGTGTGTTTTGGATTTGGTACAAAAAAGAGGAACTTGACAATAAGGATGACAACTCAACTTGGATCGTCTTCGTGCATAGTTATCATCACTTATATACCCATCATCTTTCCCTCATCTAACCAATAATAGAGACAACTTTTTTGTATCCAACAGTTGAGTGAAAATATTAATAGTAATTGATATAATTTTAGTTATGAATCGAAGTTTATGAATGGATCGAGTCCAAAACATGGGTGGAGTTTATTCTCAACCAATTAAAGTAGTCAATATGCTACTAATCCTTTCAATCAAAGTTTATGAATAAAAAATTATAATCACATGTCGATAACTATAATTTTCAAATTATTTTCCCTTTAATATGATTTTTTGATACCTATGAGTATTCGAGTTACCTTGTGCACATCTCGACTATTTTTACAGACATACTGCATGATCTTATAATATTTAAATATCAAGAAAACTCACAAAAAAAACAATTTCTTATATAATTGATCATCATAAATTAAACACATCATCTTTTAGTTACTTATAATATTTTTTTTCTACCACAGAGTCACTCACTATTGGGAAAAAATAATAATAATAATAACTTGTATTTACAATTATATATAAAGAACTTCGTGTTTTTTTATTTTAAAAATAAACCTATTAATTACAAAAAAAAAAAAAAAAAAAAAAAAAAAAAAAAAAAAAAAACTTTCTTTCTCAGTTTCTCCATATATATCTTTTTTTGAAACAAGCATAACTATGCCTTTCTAAGCCCAAACTTCCCCTATATATTTTGAGGAATATTGACCTCTTTATTCAGAAGGGTAAGAATTCCTCTATTTTTAAAATAATTACATATCTTTAAATTCCTCCTTATTCATAAGGCAAATTCTTCTATTTTTAAATAATTACAGATCTTTAAATGGATTAAAAAACTGAAAAATGTAGTATTATAAATTTGATTTTTAAAGTATAACGGCAAAATCACT
Organism: Sechiopsis laciniata; assembly: GCA_037833695.1. NCBI lineage: Eukaryota > Viridiplantae > Streptophyta > Magnoliopsida > Cucurbitales > Cucurbitaceae > Sechiopsis > Sechiopsis laciniata. The sequence continues at coordinate 2,180 of JBBMKA010082125.1, read as the reverse complement.
GACATTTTTTTTCTTTAACACTTATCTTCAACTTTTAACCAATTTAATCTTTCAATTTTAACACCTTAATTTCAATCTCCAATTTATTTTCTTTAAATTTTTACATGAAGTTCTTGTCTTACAAGTAATCTATATAAAGTATAACATCTGAGTTAAAAAAAATATACTACATCACATTTTATTGAATTAAAACAAGACTATGTTACAGTAATGAGTAAGTCTGAAGTTGCATGAAAATTGAATTTATAAAAGTTGAAGAATCAAACTCAAGTAAAACACAAAATAAGAAGAAAAATATTTGAAGATCTCTAGAGATCGAAATCAAAATTCCAAAAGTTAAAAAATTAAATGAAACATAAAGTTCATAAACCTCAATGATATAAACTGAAAAACCAAGAAAAGAATATAGTTAAAATCTTACATACAAAGCAACCAAATCATTTGGCAAGTGTTCTAGATATCAAGTAAAATCAAAAAGTGAATAATAAAAAAGGGTTGTTGCAATTGTTTGTTGGTTTCTTTTTTTTATAATAAATTTTAAATTCAACTACATTTTCGGTGATGGATTCAAACCAAATAACATCTTTGTTGTTGTTAGAGTTAAATTATGGAAGCATAATTTTTTTAGATTAAAACATTACTATACTTTAAAATTCGTTTTATTTTAATTCATGTATTTCAAAAGGTTAAATTTTATTTTATTTTCAATTAAATTTAAAAATGGTCTTTATGTTGAAAATTTAATGTCAGCAGCACATTTTACTTCTTATATTATATTTATAGCATAATTTCTAAAATAATTCATTTATAGCATATATTTTTCTATCAGTGACTAGTGATAGAATGAGTGTGATAGAATTCTATCACTGATTGAATTCTATCATTGATAGAACTAGAACTCAATTTGAATTTTATATTATAAATGAATTAATTTTGATTTTATGTTATATGTGGAAATATTTTGCCCTTTTTTATTATACATGCAAAATTCTTTAAATTTTTTTTTAAAACATTTTTGTATAACAATTATTCTCTACCTTCCATAAATTTTAGAAATATTATTAAATTTATTTTTTCTAGTTGTTGAACCAAATTTGATTAAAATCAATTTCAAAATTATCGGAGTGCTAACTTTAAATTTTATCAAAACTATATGAATTAAAACTAGACATTTAAAATAATTAAAATAGAACAAATCAAAGTAGATGAATGAAACTAATATTTTAATGAATTAAAAATAATAAAACTAATATTTAAACCTACTTCGAGTTCGTTCGTACAAGATAACAGTTGAATCATGCTAATTTTGACACTCTTTAGGATTAATTTGGTAATCTTTTTGGGAAACTTTGCTTGTAAGACTCGTTTGGCTTTGGTAAAAAAAGAAGAAAAAAAAAAAAGAAAGAATGAATAAATAATTTTTTGTTTTAAAAGGACTTGTTCGACTTTACAGAATATCCACTTCCCATACTTAACCAAAAATTTATTTCTATTTCTCTGATTTCTTATCATTTTGCCGGTTGTTCTAACTGAAAAAACGTAACTTTCAAAGCCATCTTCCCCCAACGGCTATAACTTGTTTGTTTTGTTTCATATTTTGAGTACTCCAAAATTTAAAGCCCACAAGAGGGAAAAAAAATCAAACCAAAAGCCTTTATCTTCTTCCTTAAGCTACATCCTTGCTTTATTATAATATGCTCTCTCTTCAAATTTATTCATCCTTGCTTTTGCTTTTCTTAATACTTTGCTTTTAATTTATTGATTCTTCAATACTTGAGAGCCACCAAATTTGAAATCATACTCATTTGAATCCAAATTTCAAGTAGGTGTATCATTATTCTTTTTCTCATCTATTATTTGAGTCTTATAAATTTAGACACCCCAACTGACAAAAATTAGTTGGTGTAAAGAATCCATTCAAAGTTGAAATCTTGTAATAGTTTATTGTAGAATAAATAGTTATATGTTTTAATAGCAACTTGGATGGAATTCAATAATTATTTATTCTATTAGGGTGTGTTTGTTTTATGGACATAAGAGTGGAGTGGAGTGGAGTGGAAGAGAATGAAGTGGTTAACACTAGTATGAAGTGGTTAAGTACTCGTTTGGAGATTAAGGTTAATAGAAGTATAGTAATCAACTACTTGTTTGGAGATTGAGGTTAAGAGTGGTTGATATAT
>JBBMKA010082104.1:12668-27751 GCA_037833695.1 Sechiopsis laciniata | reverse complement strand
TTTCTTTTGAATTCATCAACATTATTCCAGATTTGAGGATTTGAATCTGCAGTCTCTTGGTCGATGATACATATCAGCTACCGTTGAGTTAGACTCACTTTCACTCATAGTCTCTAATACTATGTTGATAATCATTTTTATTTTAATTTTATGTTTTTCATATACAGTTTTCTTGTTTTACCAACTTTTTATTGTTAATTAGTCTAAAATACATGATTTAAAATGATATTTTAACCGAGAATTAATTACTGTAGAAAGGTCTATATCGATTGGGAAGGTAAAATCCAAATGAATTTAAAACAGTGACCCTTCCACCTTTAGAAAATCATCATGGAAGAAGGCAGCATGAAGACAAAATCTGATGTGCACCTATCATGTCAGTTGTTATGAGGCAATTTCTTTTACTCTTTGGATCCTTCAGTAGGATTTCCCATTATAAAGAACTGAAATTAAAAATAAAAAATTAAAGAAAAACTTTTAATCTCTAGTTATTATTATATTTTTGGCATCGATGAGTGTTCGATCTAGTTTGCACGCATCTAAACTAATCTCATCGAACAACCATATGACCTTATTATATTTGGTTGAAAAGAAGCATATGAGATATTAAATCTTAAGTAGTAGTCATTATGGATTGAACCATTTTTCGCTTAAGGTGTTTATGAACACTAAGCCAACTCATGACTGAGCTGTAATAGAAGCAACAATTTAGTTCATGAACTTTATATTGTAGTGATTTAGTACATGTATTTAATCTATTTGTAACAATTTAGTTTTTAAACTTTATCATGAAATAAGTAGTGAAATGAGGTGGTGAAATGAATGCTATTCAAACTAGAACAACCAAGAGAGTTCTCTAAGATTAAAAGAATCCAAACATCTTGAGAAGCTTGAGAGTTGTTTGTAATTTCTTTCCAATCTTGATATTAAATGAAACTCTGTGAATCCTATGTATTTTTTCACAATTTCTTTCAATTAGTTTATGTTTTCCACAGGAAAGTCTAAATCTTACCATATCTCCTTTTGAGTACAGCTTGAGAAGTCTTGTTTCTGGGTCCTCCTTGTTGTCTTCTACTAATGGGGTTCACATGGATGTTCTTTACTCTGTAAACTGAATAAAAAGAAAAGACTCATAAAGAGTATTAGAGTCCAGACAAATCTAACAAAAAAAAGTGATCAGAATTGATAATTTTCTTGTCCTATTGAAAGTGTTTCTTTAGGCCCAAATTCAGGCAAGGGAGTATTATGAGAGCTAAGAATAATTTTGCTCTACTCCCATGTTGCGCTTGGGAGGCCGTTTATGTAATGGGATTGGGTTAACTTAACTCGCGTTTGGTCTAATCCAAGCTGATGTTTCACTTAACTCATGTCTTTGATTGAAATTAATCATTACATCTTCATTGTTATAATAATCTACACTTCAAATACCGTTTATCATAATTCTGCTATAATAACCTGTACTCCAAACATAGTTTATAATAACCCAACCAGTGCCTCCGAACACCAGTAGTATTTCTTTATATGAACTTCAATCAAGCTTGACAGCCCATTTAGGAATTTAAGTGGTTAGCCCATCAATCTAGCTAAAGCCTGATGCAGGATAAGAAGTTGAAAAGGTGTTTTTTGAGTTGAGTGTTTCACTTTCACCAACAGTCACAAAGCTGCTGGTTAAAACTCTGATCTCTTTCTTTTCATACCAATGGTTTAAGAAAACACTTTCCACAATGCTCAAATTTCCTTGTAAGATTCTCATAAAAAGACCAAAGGAAGTAAAATGGGCGAAACTCGAATACTTGAAGATTTGAATTAGGATTAACCTCTGCCTCAACAAGATAATGGAGAAGTTACTAGCTAAATACAATGTAAAACACAAGGTCTCCACTGCATGTTATCCTCAATCCAATGGGTAGTTGAGGATCCTACATTAGAAAAGTGAGGAGACCACCTAACATTTATAAGATTGACGAGTTACACCATTTGATACCAATTAGTTTTGAGATGGAACCCTATATTATATAATATGGTACAAGAGCTCAAAAAACTCAAATGAGTATTTAATTCAATAAAAATAAATTGAGATTTGATCCAAGAATGGTAAACCTAAAGAGACACTATCTTGAGAGGCATGTTGATGATCCCACATTAAAAAAGTTAGGGGATCTCCCAACATTTATAAGATAGATAAGCTACGCTATTCGTTACCAATTAGTTTTGAAATGAAACCTCATATTATCTAATTGACTGGAGTTTCGAACAAAAAAAATCAAGAATATACTGGAGAAAATGGTTAACTTGAGTCAAAAAGATTGGGCTCAACATCTAGATAAAGCATAGTAGGCCTATTGTACTCCATACAATTCACCAATTAGAACTCCACCATACACTTTAGATTTTGGCAAAGCTTGTCAACTACCGTTGGAACTTGAGTATAAAGCTCATTGGACTCTAAAGAAATAACAAATGGAAAAAAAAAAAAAGAACTCTTGGATAGAATGAACAACTTGGTTTAACAAAATTCTGAGGTTGGGACACTGAGCCACTGAGGTTGCCATAAAATTCTCTGTAACACGAACTCCTGGTTTTAGTTTTTGTAATCAGGTCGAGATGGTCACTTTGTCCAATGAATAATGGAAGATGAAGCTTCATAAAAATTTCTCCAATCCGTACATCAGATTCTGGCAGAATAGCACAAAGTTCAACATTTAGAATACGATCATTCAAGAAAATTGGAGATGTATATACTGTCGTATCATGTCATGTGTCCACGTACCTTTAGGCGCACGGTGCACAACCTTTCTAATTGCCAACAAGAAGCCTGGCATGAGGCATTGCACATTTATGATATCATGTTTGATAGTGTAAATCTGTGATGCAAGCCCATGATAACACCTATCATTTTCTCTTAATTTTAGGTACACATGAACAGAAACGTCGCACAACTCACCTCTCCCGGGTGAGAGAAGTAGACATTGGTGCTGGAAGGACTAGGCTGTGCACTCGAACTCCATCTTCTCCAACAACCTCTCCCCCTGCCTTGCGGCGTAAAAGACAAAATAAGCAAGCTAATCTAACTATTTCTAAATGCCCCTCTAAGTTTGATGTCTTAATCATCAATGTGTCAAAGTTTCACAATCTCTTTAGAAGTTCTAGTTGCCCAAATTACCAAGTGAAGCACATGAATCGGTTTTTATTCACATTCTTTGAGATTACAAGATAGTTATATGATGTGAAAGTAAAGAGAATAATAGAAGGTGGACCATTCTGATATTTTTCGTTTACACTTCTCTCTTAGATTTCAGGGAGCATTTGAGGGGACGGCGGTAGGTTATAATAACGGGAGGCTACTATAACATGAGAGACATTTGGAAGGTAAATTATTCTAACAAAGCTCATAATAACCGGGGTACATGTTATTATAATAATAGATTATATAACATAGAGTTTCTAGTATAACATAAGTTACCATAACACGGTTGGAAGGTTATTATACATGAAATGAGAGGTTATGGGCTAACTAGTGTCCCAAACATAGGTTGGGTTCTTATAACTTAACCTAATTCATCCTTAAACGAAAGCCCAAACGCCCCTAGATTATATAACATAGAGTTTCTAGTATAACGTAAGTTACCATAACAGGGTTGGAGGGTTATTATAGATGACATGAGAGGTTATGGGCTAACTAATGTCCCCAACATAGGTTGGGTTCTTAAACCTAACCTAATTCGTCCTTAAACGAAAGCCCAAACGCCCCTTAATGAATACTGATACATCAAATTAAATGAGGCAGAGACTACTCATAAGAATTCGGCTTACCAGTACTTCTGTTGAAATATCTTCTCATTTGTAGATCTGGCCCATGTTTGAGAGGTTGTTGGCTATTTGGGCTGCATCTAAAGATGGCAAATCCTGTCACCAAAAAAGTCAGTATTTAATGTCCATCTACTACATTTACTACTCTCTATAAACTTCCAATGACATTTTCAATACACAAATGAAAAGTTGAAACACTAAAATCAATGTACTTGATTCAGATGCGATGTTTAACTAACCTAATCAAGGTTAAAGAGAAGAATGCATGTTGATGTTCAACTCAACAAAAAATGGAAAAGTATTGCTCATTCTTCTTTCCTTTGAAACTGAAATAGCAATTTAGTTGGTGATATAATTTGATTAACCTATGCATTATCTCTGGATTCCACAATCTCTACATTGCTGTAATGAAATGAAGCTGAAATTGCAGCTTGTTGGAGGAGGATAGAGCCAATGGACAGAGTTGGGGCAACAAGGCAACCCTGTGAAAAAAATCATTAATGCATTTACAGAGAGAAAGAGAGAGAGAAAGAGAGAGAGAGAGAGAGAAAGAGAAATAAGAGGGTTAATTAAAATCTCACCATGCTAGCTTTCTCACAGAAGTTAGATAATGCAGCCACTGTTTAAACTTTCAATCAAGGAACATAAACCACACTTTTCATGCCAAATGCAGTTGCCTAATTTCAACACAAAACAAGGCAGAAAGATGAAGATCCCATCAGAAACAAGAACACAATGGTGAGGATTCTACGTCGGATTATCAGAACACAGGGTATTGGTCCTATTTGATCCAATAAAAATGAAATTAGGATCCAATCTAAGATTGGTGAACCCAATGAGACACCATTTTAAGAGAACATGTTGAGGATCCGATAAAAATGAGGAGATCTTCCAACATTTATAAGATAGATGAATTGCTTCACTTATAGTCCATTGATTTTGAGATAGAACCTCAGGTTATCTAATACAAAGTTCGATGCTTGCTAAATGGGGAAGAAAGGTGAAGATTCTGCCTGCTTCACGTTCTCGTAAACTTTAGAAGGCTCAGTAAAATCAACAACAACTACTGTTTCTTTTGACTGCAAATCAGAATAGTAAATTTAAAATACTTAAGCCAGACAAAGTGACAAATGAAGTTACTGTCATTAAGTTTTAGTACCTGAGATATTGAACCTAAAACCATGGTGATATCATTTAATATGGGTATTTCAAGAGGTTCTTCCATGTCACACACCTGATTTTATTTGGACATATCAGCAAAATCACACAAATGAGAGAAGTGAAACTGTAAATTTTCCACAATCCATCTGTTTAAGCCATTGGGTTGAATGGTTATATATATGTATATATATATATATATCCGTGACTGTCTGGGCTAATTTGCATGCACTTTGACTAATGTCATGAGACATAGCACTTAACCCTACAGCATTTAGATGTCAAGGAAATCCGTAGGAAATTAATTACTAGGTAAATGGCCACCATGGATTGAATCAATCATCTCTTAGTTGCTCAAAAGCCTCTTGACCACTAGGCCACTCTACGATGGTTTGAACCCATCAGCTTTAAGCTCCCTAAGCCATTGGGTTGATTAGTAATTTAACATGATTCAACATGTTATTACAATAAGAGGACATGCGTTCAAACCCCTCAAACCATAACTCAGTTTTTTTATTTTCATGATATCCACGAGTGTCCGGGCTAATTTAAACACACATCAACTATACTATTCTCACAACATTTGGATATCAATAAAACCGTAGGAAATTAATTTCTAGATAGGTGATAATCATGGATTGAACTCATCACCTCTTGGTTACTTAAAGACTATTCTTGACCAATAAATAAGTCACTTCATTATGCTTAAATTACTGGTCCTTTCATCCCCAATTAATATTTGATTTCTACCTTTTAAATTTTCAAGTCAACAAATTAGAGAAATGTTGGTTGATACAATTAAATCTACTCCAACCCTACAATTTAAGTTTTTTGTTGATTGGACTGAACAGGTTATCATTAAGAAACAAAAAGGCAAAAAATAGAGAGAGACCTTTCCAATATCTTCTCCAAGAGAACGTGAATCAACAGCACCAGCAATCTCCATTCCTCTTGCCTTTGTCACTTCAACAACTGCAGCTGTTCCAATTTCCTTTGCTGCTCCATTTATAATCACCTGTTTCAACCAAAACTAATGAACAAAACAAAACAATGAGACTTATTGCAGGTGGCTATTGGGTTACCTTGATATTGCTTTGAGATGGTTTGTACAGAGCAGTGAATTGAAGATCTGGGTTGCTTTTTCTCTGAGTTTTTATGAAATGTAAAGGGAAATTGGCAACCCCTAGGCCGCCATTGTTGTTGGTTTTGGAAGCTCTGAAATGGGTCTAATTCCCCAAACAAGATAAGCCCATTTTCACCTTACCTTTTTGTATCTTTCGTTTGATAAGTTTTTTGTGTTTGTAATCTGCGAATTTGAGCTCATAAGTTTCTTGAGAAATTGTAATAAAAATGGGTGTAAGAATTTCTTTACTCCAAATCAAACTTTGTGCTATTTTTTTTGGTTTCTTTACTCCAAATCAGAAATTAATGATAGGTGGGTTAATTTTAATGTTTAGTGGTAATCTAATTTAACACTAGAGTTAAAAGTTCAATCTTGAAAATCCATTTTTTAATATACATTAATAGTCCTCTTTTTGTTATATATGAAAAATCACCCTTTTAAAACATATAATATTCAAAAAAAAAAAAAAAAAAAAAAAGTTTATAACAAAAAAAGGAAATTCATACGAAAGAACCAAAATATTTACATTTAAAATCAAGTAAATTGATATTGTTTAATTAATTCAGCTGGTTAAAGCAATCAATTCAATGGATGGAAAGAATTAGTTTAACTAATTGAAACTAGGTAAAAAAAGCATAAAAAAATTGCTATAAAGAAAAAATGTTATAATTAAATTGTTGAGGTAAAAGCTTTCTATCTATAACATTTTCTCATTAAAAAAAAACAATTACTTGATTTCTTTGTTTTTTAAAACAAAAAAAAAACTTTTTGAACGACAGAATCTACAAAAGGTGATTGAATTTCTCACTAGAAAAAAAGGTTATTTGAATTTACAAAGATATGAATGAAAATCAGTGGGACCAATTAAAAATTTTTCAATGCAGGTTCATTTAAATTAAATAGACCAACCCCTATTGACCAAATTAAATGATTTGATAAGTTTTTTTTTTATTTATTTTTTTCTATTTTAACATATTTTTGTTTGAACCAAACATTTACTCATTATAACTCTTTTTCTTTACTTTAATTAAAATAGGAAGTTAAGAAAGAAAAAAAAAAAAAAAAAACTTATCTTTAATCCCTTTATAGTGTTTTGATAATTTCTCGAATAATAGTAAGCATAAAAGTATATTGAAAATTTCCTAATTGAAAGATACAACTTAAAAGACAAAAACTATAGTTTAATGTGGGTGGGATAATATAAAATTTTTAATAAGACCATCACAATCAAATTAATGAATGTAGAAATTCTTGAAATATATCGCTTTGTATATAATAATTATTTTTTTTGATACAATAAAATGTTAAGAGAATCTCGCAATTATTAATATGTCAAAATTTCAAAATTACTTATCTTATTAAACAACTTTGTCTCAAGATAGTTGGAATAGAGATTTTCTTATCCATCTTATTATTATTTTAGGTGAAATGAAGAGAAGAATGTAGAATATATACATACATATAGATTCCCATTAAAATTTGCCATCATTGTTTTTCCTTTTTTTTTTTTTTTTTGAAAACTCATTGTTTGGTCTTACTTTCAAAAAGGAAGCTTTCAAACTCAAATACTATTAAAAAAGAAAGAGAGAGACATTGGAGCAACCAACCTTTCCCAATAATATATTTTATAGTTTTGCATTATATCAATATGATTATCTTTCCATCCACCCTATGTAAGAAAAGGGAAATAATCAAATTCAATATACTTCAAAATCTTCTCTCTTTTTTTCTAAAAAATAAATTGATGATGTTAGCAGAAATAATTATGATTTCTCAATATTGGGTTTGATTAATTAATGTTTTCTCTTTTTTTACACTATTTTTTTTTGTCTTGGCAATTTAAATCGTAAAAAGAAATTAACCTCGGAGTTTTAAGTCCACGCACGAACCATAAAATTCATGAATCAAATTATCACCTTAATTTTACTATCTGTCAACTACTCATTTTAAATTTATATAAAAAATTAGTATTAAATTCACTTTAATTACTATGTTCTCAAGGGGACCATTAATTACTGTATAGGATTAAGTTTATGAACTTGACTTACAAACTTAAATGAAATAAAATTCAGTTGATATTGACCTTGGAGTTTTATTTTTGAGAAACAAGATTCAAAATATTTTATTATGTGAAAGTTTTTATTCATACAATAATTTAGCAAATATAATTTGAGTTCGTTGAAGAAAAATTAAAACAAATTATGAATTGAAGAAAAATTAAAACAAATAATGAATCAATAATAACAAATACAAAAGATAATTCAAATAGAATTTTGGCCATTAGACTCTCGTTTTTTTTCTCATCATTTTAGTGTATAACTTAATGCCTAATTTTAATCATCAACTTTTATTATAGTTTGAGTTTGATTCATAAACTTTTAAATATCTTCTTTTTTATTTTTAGTATATATCGGGAGAGAGAGGCAAATGCTGATTCTCGGGATCGAATCTATGATACTGGTTTTGAATTGATTTACAACTAAACAATGAAACTATTGCGCAGTGACGCATTCAGTTTTAAATATCCAAATTTAATTCATGTATTTTTTTAAAAAATTTAGAAATAGTCATTAAAATTTTTCTTTTAAAAAACAATATCAAAATTAAATATTTAAGAATTTAAGAATTAATATAAAACCAGTACAAAAAGTTCATGACTAAAATTAAATAATTGAAAATAAAGAAATATTTAAATCATGCAAAAGTTTGAACCAAATATTTCTCTATAAAAAAAATATATTATATCAAAATGTTATTTTAATCCACAAAACATATATATGTATTTTCCAATGAGTAGAGAATGCTAATTTCAACTTTGAAGTCCACCGACACCTTGAAAATTAATTAAAATATATTTGTAAGAAATGAAAAAGAAGGTCCAAAGTATATATTTAATAAAAGGTCAAGTCATATTAATAAACACAATTAAAGAAGTATAATTAGAGGAATTATTATTTTTTGGGTTTATTATAAAAAAGTCGACGAATAGAGTAGGTTGCAACGTCCCCATCGGACAACGTCCGCATAGGATAAACTCTCTGATTTGACCTGTCGCCCAATTGAAATTTGACGCGTGGAATAAATACGCCGTCGTGGAGGCGTAGACGTGGCGTCCTTGTGTCCATTGGGCCCTACTGCCAAATGTCATTTTTTTATTTGATTCCATTTTGAAGATATTTCAAAATCTTTGGCATAATTTTAATTTTAATTTTTTTTTTAAATTGGAAAAGATAATTTTAAACTTTGTTAAATTATATATTTTTGTACTTGTCCAGTTTTATATAATGGGGCTTTAAAACTTAAAACTTAAAAATATTATTGAAGTGTTGAAATTCTTAAGTCGATCACTTTTGGTATCTTTTAGTCTCAAATATAAGATGATTTACTTTTTGAGTTATGTTGATCTTCCAGAATATTTTTTTTATTTTTAACTTGTAGTTTTGTGGTCAATATTGATCCGAGTTGTGGAACGATGTCTTATTAGTTAAGAAGTTCGTTTTTTGTTTGTGTTTGCTCCTCTTTTATTGAGAGTGAGTTTGTATGTCTTTCCATTACAATTATTATGATTAATGAATCTTTTATTTTTTTTAAAAAAAAATTAAAAATATCTTAATAGATTTTGAACGTTGTCTATGAATATTGAGTCTAAAATATTATATTTTCTTATAAGTTTCCTTATTTTGTTTATATATTTTATATGTAAATTTTTAAAATTTGAGTAGGTTCCTAAAACTAAAAAATATTGAACATGTTCGATAACTAATTTATTTTTAAATTTGTTTTCATACAGTTTCTACCCATTGTTAAGAAACATTCTAGTTTTTTGTCATTTTTTTTAACAAAAACAAGTATTGAAGATCTAATTATTTGAGCTTGTCTTTTAAGTCTTTGAAAATTAAATATATAAATATCATTTCATTTATTTTATTTTATTTTTGTTAAATTGTTCACATTTTTTAAAAAATTTGGTTAAATTTTTTTTATGTTATTTTAGGAAATATGAAAGACGTTTATAGAGAATTGTAGAGTTAAGAAAATAATTTAAATTTTAAATACAAAAACCCAAAATTTTCATTAAAGAAAAAAAAAATCAATTTATATGTAAGTTTGGGAATTTTCCAAACTACTACCAATTTGGAGAGAAAATCTTTGATGGGAAAATGAGAAAGTGTGGGATTTGCTTTTGAAGTTTTGGTTCGAAATCATTCCAAAATAATATTCATAAATCAAATTGGCATTGCTTTTATAAAAGGAAAAAAAAAATAATAATCAGATTTAGAACTTACTTTTGGAAAGTATCTACCAAAACCAACTTTACCTTATGCAAAAACTTATCTTGAAAAGGGAAAAATGTACTAAATACAATAATACCAAAAAGGTTTTTGTTTATTAAATTTTATGGGAATTCCGGAAGAGAAATTAGTATATACTGATTTATTTTTTATTTTTTGAAATTATCCTGGCCCTGGTGTTAACTTTAATAAGAATAATGGTTTTTTTTAGAAATTAATAATGTTTGCAGATGTTATTTAATAGGATGTAAAAAAAAAAAAAAAGATGTTATTTAAATAGCAACTTCGACTCAAATTTAGAATGAAATCCGTTTCAAGTGGAGGTAGTTGAAAAACAGAGAAGGGTAAATTTTCTATTAAGTATGTTTCATTCATTTAAAAAATAAATAAATTTGTTGGCAGATAACAAAGTTTAGTATTCATATAATTGAAGCAACTTTTTAAAAATATTTTGCTCATAACAAAATATAAAATATTTAATTTGATTGTAAGTCTATCAATTTTAGTTTCATTTCATTGACGACTATTAATTTCACTTATTTGAAACCTATCCATTCATGATTTTTATATTTGAAAAGTATTTTTCCTTTATTTTACTATTCATAAAAAATTTCCATTTTTAATGGAAATTATTTTTCCATTCTTGATAAATTTTTTGCATTTTTTTTAATTGTTTTATTTTTATTTATTTATTTATAATATTCATTAATATCAAACATTTGCATTTTTGTTGATTCAGTTTAGAAAGAAATTACATCCTTTCCAAAAAAAAGTTTAAATTTAAAAATTTGAATCCAAAATTGCTTGATTTATCTATATCATATTAAATGGATAGCTAGCCTTTTTTTGTTAATAATTTAGTCTTTAAAAAATAAATATACCCAACGTATTTTATTTTTTTAGTTTAAATTAGCATCTAATATAATATATCATTCTTCCTCACGTTAAAAATCAAGTTATAGTGTACTCTCATGATTAAAAAGCCATCTCGATACACTATATCATTCAACACATTAATGCATCGAAACAAATGAAAATTAATGGATTAGGAGATCACTCCGAAGGTGCATTTGGTATATGAGAGGTTTGCAAAATGCTCACTATTAATATTTAGTAAGTTGAAATATTAATTGTGTCAAGTAACTTTTTGGTTGGGTAGTCTAAAGTGGAAGAATTATAATCACTCATTCTTAAATCCATCAATTCTTAAAATCAAAGAGATGCATGGAACCTTGAGGAAATGTCTCTATTCATAACTCTTTTTTGCTTGATTCACTAAACTCAATACCTTTGAAATATTTTGAAGAGTTTGCACTTTTGTGCAACACAACACAACATAATAAAAGTTGTAAGTTGTATTGGGGAAGGAAACATAAAAAATTGTTTGACATATAAATACATTATAAAACTATTATATATGCCAACAAAAATATAATTTAACTAACATAAGTATATGTTTTTAAATTAAGAAAATTATCAATTCAAATCTTTACTAGTCAAAAAAAAAAAAAAAAAAAAAATCTTAACATATACATCATTGGACAAATTTTGAATAAATGATTGTGCTACACGTAAACATGAGATAGTTGGTCACATTTTCACGTATAGTAAACTATAATTCCATTAAGCAAATGAAATAATAGAAACCAAAGAAAAATACAGTCTCAAATTCAAACATATAACTTAATATACATATTTAATTAGGATGATTCAAAATTACCTTGTGAAAAAGGGAAAGAAATACTGTATTTAAAAAAGAAAAAGTGCTAAAAACAAAGTTAATTAGGAGAAGGAAAACGAAGCCCACGTGTAGTATTAAGCAATGAGATAAAGGGGCTTTGTTCTAGTCACTTATAACAAAGAGGCTTTTCCTTTGCTTTTAAGACACAAAAACACAACACACAAACATCAAAGTAATTTGATTATTTGGGTAACTTAAACATGCCTCAACTATTTGTACATATGCTCAATCCTTTATGGCATTTAAATATAAAAAAAAAACACGTAAAAATATTAATTTTAAGGATGTATTTGGATAAAAGTTTTGAGATGGTTTGTTTAGAGGTTGAACCAACCTCATATTTGGATGGATAGACTTCTAGAACCTCCATAAAATCTTTCAAGCACAATTTTAGTTTTACTTCACCCATTCAAGATACCTACCAGAAAGACTCATCCAATCGATTGGATTCAGGTCATTATACCTAGACATCAACAATATGAGTCTCAAATATATATAGTCATAACCTCCCAATCCAAACGAGTGTTTTTTGCCACAATCGTTCTTAACTCCTTAATCCAAACAAGCGTTTTCTGTTACATTCATTCACAACTTCTTTATCCAAATGAGAATTTCTTTCATAACCACTTATAGTCCCTCAATCCAAACAAGCGTTTAACTTCACTAAACCTTTCATAACCACTAAAAACTCCTTATAATAACTAACATTTATTTCCAATAAGTAATTACCATAAACCATCATGAAGTGACTTAACAATCAGGAGGACTGTGAGAAATTAATAGGTTATGAGTTTAATCTATAATGATTATCTAACTATGAATTAATTTCCCACAAATTTTTTTACATCAAAATATTGTAGGATAAGACAATATATCACCTAACAATAATGATGATCTACCTATGATTAGTTTTCCACAAATTTTCTTTACATCAAAATATTATAAAGTAACACAATATGTATTAAAGTTTTTTTTTTTTTTTAAGATTCATCATATATTAAAGTTACCCCCTTTTAATAATGAATATTATGTAAATTGTAACGTCGTTTTCAGACAGAGAGTTCGTCAATACATACGCAAGCCTTTTCCTTTTCCTTTTCCCTTTGGCGGCCTTTTTTTCTTCCCCATCTCTTTTATTTATATCAAACTAAATCAAAATCCCAACTTAGCTGGCCACTCGTTTTCATTTTTTTCCTTTTCCCCTTTCTTCCTTCAACACCCAGAAACATAAACTAGTTTCTCAATCAAATTTTCCCATTCATTTTCTCGGGAAAGTTCTAAACTCTAGCCACATCCTGATTCTCTCTGCCCTTACAAATTCTGGGTCGTTCAGATTTCACTCAAACTCGCTTCAGATTAGTAAAAAAACAACACCCATTTGGATGAAGAACGAGCCCTGGAGGAGATTTTTGTCATTTCGGGCTTTCGATTTTGGTCCGAAATTGGGTTTTTCATCGGTACCCTTTTGATTTCTATTGGGTTTCTTTCGATTTCTTTCACAGATCTAGCGGTTCTTTAATCGGAGATGATGAAAATGAAGATTAAATCGACGGGGCTGTTTCCGATGAAGGGTAGCGATGCCGGCGGTGACCGGCAGCCGATGGATTGGGAATTACGGCCGGGAGGGATGGTTGTTCAGAAGAGAAATCTTGATTCCGACCAGGAATCAACTCCGGCCCCGGCGACGATCAGAGTTAGAGTTCTCTACGGCTCTAATTGCCACGAAATTTTTATCAGTTCTCAAGCCACATTTGGTAATTACCCTTTTTCTGTTTCTACATTTTTGAGAATCCCAAATGAAGTTGAAAGGATTTGTGTCCGTTTGATAACCATTTAGTCATTGTTTGATATCATTTGGTTTTTTGTTGAAATTTTAACTTGATTTGATTAAGCATTTCTATTCTCTTACAAATGCATTTGAATCCAAGTTACTTTTTGTTAGTTTGCAAATTTTAGTTTGGTTTTTAAAAGCATAGTAAAATGTAGACATCGAAATAAGGAAAATCATAGGTTGGAATAGTTGTTATAGGGTTACTTTTAAAAATAAAAAATAAAAAACCAAATGGTTATGATCTATAGTTTTTTGTTTTCTGTTTTTAAAATCGAAGTTTTTTCTTTGAAGACAAATTCTCTATGAATAGTTTCATCTTTACTTTAGAAATGTTTGAATACTAACTAAATTCCAAAAAAACAAAACAACTTTTTGGATGCTTTCTTTATTTAGTTTTCAAATTTTTCTTTGGTTTTTTCCCAAACATGGGTAAAATGTAGATGCTAAGTAAGGAAAACTATAGGTTAGAATAGTTGTTTTAGGTTTAATTTTCAAAACTAAAAAATCTAAAACAAAATGTTTGACTAATTTTGATTTTGTGTTGTTTTTGGCTTTTGGATTGCAGGGGACTTGAAGAAAATGTTGGTAGGACCAACAGGATTGCACCACCAAGATCAGAAGCTGTTTTTCAAGAAAAAAGAGAGGGATTCAAAGGGCTTTCTAGACATTTCTGGAGTAAAAAACAAATCCAAGATTGTTCTAATGGAAGATCCAATTAGCAAAGAAAGAAGGTATGTTGAGATGAGGAAGAATGCAAAAATGGAGAAAGCTTCCAAATGTGTATCAGAAATCAGCTTGGAAGTTGATAGACTGGCAGGACAGGTAAGAAATTAATTGATTCATTGAGAAATGTTTGTCTTGTTTCAAACTTATTTTTCTTTTGTTTGGTCATTTTTTGGGGAATGGAAGTTTGTAATGTTATGGCAATTCATGTAGGTTTCTGCTTTGGAATCTGTGGTTTGTAAAGGTGGGAAAGTTTCTGAGAATGATGTGCTGAATTTGATTGATTTGTTGATGATTGAATTGCTTAAATTGGATGCTGTTTTGGGAGATGGTGATGTTAAGCTGCAGAGGAAAATGCAGGTTTTGTTTTGTTCTTTTTATGTTCATATTATTCATTTTCCTGTT
>JBBMKA010082083.1:0-14264 GCA_037833695.1 Sechiopsis laciniata | reverse complement strand
ATAACCCACCGTTTATCATAACCCTCCGTTTATCATAACCCTTCGTCTACAATTACATAATCGGTGCCCCAAACGCATCCTTTAAGTTGTGTAATTTATTAGTTAATGGGTATTAAAAAGCCTATTTAAGTGTTGCTAATGTTAAAGGAAAAGGAAAAAAAAGAAAGAAAAGTGATTTTAATCAAAATAGTATTTTGGTTTAAATGAAACAAAAAGAATTAAAAATAAAAAGAAAAAACCCCTTTCCCCTTTCCCCTTTCCCCCTTCTTCTTCTTCTTCTTCTCGTTCTCTTTCCCTAACCCTAAACCCTAGCTGTCGCTACCTCTTGCCGCCGCCGCTCTCCACTGTCGTGCCACGCCGCCTGCACAGATCGAGCTGTCGCTGCCGTTCCACCCAGACGCCACCTTAGCAGCCCCTTCGCGCAGCTCCGCCATCCTTGTGCAGGCGACCCCAGCCCCTGTGACGCTGTCGTCTTTCGACCACGCCCCAGCCATACCCTCGTCGACCCACTCCGACCAGCATCTCCGGGCACTTTAGCTGCAGTTTCAGTCGGTGAGGTGTGCATTTTTGTCTCGATCTAGCAGCCTCATCGCGCCATGCATGATCTTTTGGGTTGTGGGTAAGTTCTCTTTTGCAGTTGTGGGTTTTGTATGGTGTTGGTTTGGTTAAACTATGGGTTGATTTCTGTTTGGTTGTTGATTTAAAGGTTTGACAGCTTGTAGCGTGGGTTCGTCGTTTGATTTGATTCTTCGTGCCTCATCAATTTTGGATAGCCGTGTTAAGCAGGTGGGTCAGTTGTGGGCTGTCGTTATGTTTTTAGGACATTCGTTTTGTGGTTGATTTTGGGTATATCGAGGCTGATTTCTAGTTGTTTTTTGATAGGTTGCTTTAGCTTTATTGCTTGACCTGTTGGCTGCATCTCAGGGATAAAATTCCTTTGATTGTTCTTTATTTTATTATCAGGTAAGGACTTCTTACCTGGGTTGTGTGGACCCTGCATTTGTCATTAATGTTGTGTTTGTTGCTTATGTGTTACTATTTTCAAGCATGTTTAGGTAATAAATTGTTGAGATGATTACCTGTTTATATGTGCTAGCATGTTTCAAATTCATGATTATTGATTTTGTATCCTGCTAGGATTGACTGCTGTTTATCATTGTTTGTTGGTATCTGCTAGGGATCTGAGCATGTAGAATTTCTTAGAATTGTATCATATTAAGTTGTCGTCATCTTGAGGCTCTGAGAGGACGTGATGTAACATGCTACCTTCTCAGGCCCGGGGATGTGATGTAACATGCTGCCCCCAGTATCGCCTAGTTTCAAGCCTGCTAGAGTGGGATTGTAATTATTGTGCAAGCCTGCCATAGGAATTTCCATAGCTTCAGGTGTTAGGTGTGAACAGGCAGCCATAGTAGGGTGCCGAGGGCTTCCCACCAACTGTGGATCAGTGGACACCAATTCCAAGTCTTGTAGGCATGTGGACCTGAACCAGTGTAGTCTGTGTAGGCCCGCATTTACCTGGTTGCAATAGCATGCGGTGTACGAGCACACGCAATAGATGCCAAGAGGAAGGCTCCCTTGGGCTAGTGTAGTTAGTACACCGTTCCTTGTGATTGTCTGGAGCCGAACACTTGGATCGTTTCCCAAGTGTTCAGATTAGTGCGGTAAGCTGATTGTTAGGTCGAAAGTCAGTGAACTCCCGATATTGGGAGTTATGTTGATAACTCAAGTTTTGGATTGCAAGTTAACCGGTTGCATGTATTGCTAGGATGCTAGATGATGTGATGACTTGTGTATTGTACCCCGGTTGGAGATTCTTATTGGGTACTATTCGTACTCACCCTTATTCTGTGGTTTTTCACCAGGTAACTTGAGACAACACCAGGATCTTGGATCATGAGAGTCCACTGCTGTTAATTTGTTTATTCATTCATTCATTATTTGATTCAGCATGTAGGTTAGGGACTGAGTCCATTAGTTTTCATTATTTGAATTGTTTGCAATAATTCTCTAGCTAGAGGCTCGAATAATGTTTTTGTTTTGATTGAACGATTTATGAATTTTAAATAAATAAGTATTCTTGTTTCAACTGTTTCTGTTATAACGGTATTTGAATTATGCATGCTAAGTAGGAACCGAGTCTAGGTCTGTTTTAGAAGTCGGGTTCTTACAGGTCTATTCTATAAAGCTCTTAGTAAAGGTAAAATTAAAATAAGAGACTATGTAGACTTATACTATGCTGGAGATCTAGATAAAAGAAGATCATTGACAGGTTTCACTTTCCTAATTGGAGAAAATATTGTAAACTGAAAATCTAACTTACAATCTGTAGTTGCGCTATTTATAATAGATATAGAATTCATTGCAGTTACTGAGGCTCTGAAAGAACTAGGGTATGAGCAAGATTCAGTGACTTTGATGTGTGACAATCAAAGTGTAATCCATCTTACAAAGAATCAATAGTTCAAAGCATATTGATGTTAAGCTACACTTTGTAAGGGATGTAGTTGCTAAAGGAATAGTCACTATCCTTAAAGTTAGCACCGAGGACAATGCTGCAGACATGTTAACTAAAGTGTGCCTAAAGACAAATTGGATCACGGCTTGAGTCTACTTAGAATAATAGACTCTTCTATTGACTAATCCTAAAAGTTAGACAAAGTAAGGTAAGTTAGACATTCATTCAAAGGTGGAGATTTGTTAGAAAAAGTTGAATAAATATCTGCACAAATAAATCCTAAAGCAAAAGAACAATCTAGCTACACTAAAACCTTTTTAGATTGAAACACAAACAACATCAAATGGTTCTAACTACCTAAATAGCTTTACCTATGCAACATTTCAGTTTAGATAACTTTTCACATGGGAAGTTAGCCGATTCAAGTTGAACAAACAGTCAGTTAATGGCTTTATCCACCTAGGCAATTCACTCGTTTCATACAGTCATCAAAATAGATTCAGCAGAACAGTTCAACTCATAAATGTGTTCATACAAGCAGTTATCGATAGCTCTAAATCTTAGTGTTATTTAAGCTTCTAAACTGCAGTATTTCACTCAAGTTATAAGTACAAAGTCGCATTCTAAGATAGGTGGATCGCAAATATCTGTATAAGTTCGTACTTTAAGCAAAAAATGGTTACAAGCTAAAAGAAGGATAACAATGTAGTTAAAGTACATCAAATGATACGAATAAACGAGAAAATCATATAATTATAAGAAATTCACTAACATGTTAAAATGCATAGGAACACCTTTGATTTCGCATTACGATA
This sequence comes from Sechiopsis laciniata, assembly GCA_037833695.1. NCBI lineage: Eukaryota > Viridiplantae > Streptophyta > Magnoliopsida > Cucurbitales > Cucurbitaceae > Sechiopsis > Sechiopsis laciniata. The sequence continues at coordinate 10,991 of JBBMKA010082083.1, read as the reverse complement.
AACCAACAGTTGGCACGAAAGATACAGAAACCTCAGGAACGAAAAAGTCTAATCGTGATTCAAAGAGTAGAATCAAAGGGACAAAGATGGAAAAAATTGCCAACTGCAACAATTCAGCCAACAAATTTGTAAGATTGAGCGTGTTGGCTAAGAAACCTTAGACGCCTATAAAGTTGTCAAAGATCAAAGAGAAAGGTGTGCTAGTTTGACCGGAGAGCTACCGTGGATGGTTTGTGTGATCCCAGGGGTCTCAATGGAGATCCCGACTAACCTTCATCTGTAACCCTAGAAACTTTGTACCATGGCGTTCATTGGCAAAGAACTCGTTAGCAATAACGACCAAGATTCTAGTAGCCCATTAATAGCTAGCATGTAGTTTTATTGCATTTTTTTTTAGTATACTTTATTGTATTTCTCATGTAACCATAAGAGTAGATTGTAACACTTCTTAAGTTTTATTACCTAATAAATTGTCCAGACTTGATCCCCTATTACAGTTTAATGATTGATATTGGTTTTGAGAAGTAGATAAGGGAGTGTGTATCATGATTGACTAACTAAGAAAGACATTGAGATTATTTTTAAGAGCGGAAGTTGTTTGAGTTAGCACGGGTCGATTGACAGTCCATCTGTTGCTTGCTTGTCTTCAACCTTGGAAAAGGAGATGACAAGAGTTTGGCTTAGATGTTCTTACTAGGCACTACCTTGTCTAAGGTATTTTGGAGAGGAGTTAGGAATAACCTTCTCACTAGTTGTTTTTACATTATTTAATTATTTTACAAACCCACAGGGAATGTATTGGCGGGTTGCTGTTAAGTCTTCCAGAAGGGGAGCTTAAGATACAACATAGTAAGGATTTATAATCTTGCGACAACTTGTCTTACAGAGTCTGTTAGCATGTTGCATTAACCTTTGTCATCTAGCATTAGTTCATTGGGCATTTAAGTGCAGTTTGGTTGTTATATGTTATAAGTGTGAGTGATTTACTTTGTAATGCTGAATTATTCATTAAGTATGTGTCAGTTAGCTACCCACATATGCTAGTCTTTGACAACTTTGGAAGAAGAAGTCAGTGAAAGATCTAGCAAGCCACAATTAGTCTGATTAAAGAAGTTAAAGTTAACCCTGCTATTGCGTACGCCGCCTGCAGTAAAATGGAGAGCGCTACAACGGAAGAATTTGTTAAGTTAAGGAAGTACGATGTAAAGGTCATCAATATCACATGAGTAATATAAGTGCAACTATAGCCGCACTTGCATCGCTTACATATGTATCTATATTTATGTTGCATTCACCAACTCAAAATTCCATCAGCATTGTTTGCATTCTGTATTTACTCTCGGATTTGCACTTATTGAATACAAATTTCCTACGGAGAACGATAAAATAAATACTTATCACTTGCCGCAAATAGACTGTGTATACTTGCGCAACCCTGTGATTTATTACTTAACTGTTAGTAGTAGCATCTTAAGTTTGAAATCACTTTTAGAATATTATATATAGTCGAACTTAAATCACATGCGGTCAGTTATTATCCTAAGCGGTTAGTTTCTTCTATAAAAGGGATCTGTATAGTTAATTAAATGTAATGCGAAAAAGAACAGTGAAGATAGGGTGTATGCTTGTGCTGTGTATTGATAACCTTCAAATAGAGCATAAATTAGGATAGTTTATTACACATTTTTCTAAGGTTCAAGGGAAATAATCGTGCTATAAAAGACTCAATGCGATTACAACTGTTAGAAATCATAGGCATTCATCATTTAAGCGCATTAGAGGCTCAACATCGAATTTTAAAGTAAAAGAGTGAATAAACTATGGTAAATGCGATACAATGAAGGAAAATGCAAAACTTAGGCATTACGGAACAAATCAATTAGAATAGCGAAACAGAAACGCAACATGCTGCATTCTTAAGGCATTCACGTTCGAAGAATCAAGCCAATATGGAAAGAATAAGAAAATCAATCAAGCAATCAATTTGGCGTAAATCAAGAAATCCTAGAAGAAATCAAGGAATCCTGTATTGATGAAGATATTCCAGCTCACCTAAACTTGCATGCCAAGAAAATAAACTCTATAAATTGCAAGAATGAAGCTACAATCGGAGAGTTGGTAAAAATGGCCAGAACTAGTGGTGTTCGTAGGAGCTGATGACAAGGAGTCTGCACAGTTCACAACTGCGCCAATTTCTATTTGTTATTTTAATATTTTATTAGTTAGAAAAAGATTATAGAATTGTTACAACTTCTAGTAATGAGATATCTAAATTTCCTTTATTATTTGTTGTTCACTTCTATATCTCACTTGATAGAAGCTATGGTGATTATTCGTATATAGAATGCATGTTGATGTTGTAGGTTCTTAGCTTTTATACTATTGCAATTTCATTTTTAAGCATGCTTCGATTAGCTACCTACGTATGCTAACCTTTACTAAACTCAGAAGAGGGAGCTGGAGGCAGATCCAGTATGTTACCATAAGTTCATCGTGAGAACTTTTGCATAATTTAAAAAGTTAGGATTAAACTTACTGTCGTACGCGTCGCCCAGGTTTAGTATGAATAACTGCTGTAGGAGTCGAGTTAATAATAAATCATTAAGTGCGGAAAACACTTATTAAAATGGGTAAGTGTGAAATCTAATTACCACCATTGCATATTCAGCATCTTATATATCCGCAATTTTTACCTATGCTCATTTGTTTACTGTTTACTTAGTCTTAGAAAAAAAACCCAAATCAACCTTCAATTACATGCTTTCTATTTACTTGCACAACTCTTAAATTCCTGAAACTAATTCTAGACATCAATCCCTATGGAGATCGATAAAATAAATACTTATTACTTGCTGCAATTCGACCACATATGCTTGTGTGTAGTGATTCTGAAGCCTCACTTAGTAATAAGTTAAGCCTAGAATCCATTCATTACATACTTATATCGGAACGATTAACCACAACATCAAGTTTTTGGCGCAGTTGTCGGGGATTGACTATTTAGGATTTGGATTATTAATTTAAGAGTAGTTTTACACTGACCAAAAGGTTGAAAACTTGTATTTCAGGGGAACCAAGATTCAAGTAGCATCAACAGAGAGGCAAAGAAGTCCCAACACATTAGCAGAAGTAGCAATCATTACATATGGCATATAATCATTTTGCGAATGAGTATTGGAGCAACGATGTTACCTCATCGCACACACATTTTATTCAGCAATCGGCTATGCGGAGGGGACCAACACAACAATTTTTAATTCAACTTATCCTAACTAGGTGAATCAGACGCAGTTTGGGGGAGACTATTGCAGCATTTTTCATGGGCAAATTGATTTGTATGGAGGACGTAGCATGGCGCATACAAGGGAATATAGGAGTTATGAACCTGGAAACCCGATGTATGGCTATGAGAAATCTCCTGAAGACATACTTATGGAAGACGAAATGCAGCTTAAACATCAAAATTGGATGAGAGAAAATAGAATTATTTCCATAGCTCGGAACCAAATAGAGAAAGTGAATCCGCACTGAAAGAAAAACTTAGGAAAAATGTAGCCAATAAAGTTGTTACAAAACCAGACTATACATGTCTAATGGCCGAAGCACTTAACGAGGTGGCCACATACAAAATCGACTATGAGCTCTCATGGGAAGATTTTAGATTAACCATCATAAAGAAGAATGAAGAAGTCTTAGATTTAAGGCACGCAGCAGAAGATGAAGAGTAAAGGATGCAATATCAGCAACAAGAAGAAGTTTGGGCAAGGTTCGTCAACCCAGCAATTCCATAAGTTGTCGGTAAGGAGGAGATTATGAGTGAGAACGAAGAAGGTTCCAATACTGATACTGAACAAAACGCAAGTGATGATAGTCATAGCGAGGATGTCAATCCTCAACCAATCAGCTTCGCGAGTAATGAGCCTGCAATAAATAGCACTGATGTTCTAACGCAATCCAAGTGGGTGAAGGAAGAATCATCATATCCGCAGGAGAATATAGATAGCAATGGACCACTGGCCATAATGCTAGGTGTTTTTAAGCTATCATGCCTACAACCGCAGACGGAATTAATCAGTCGAGGAAGCGACACATGGGCAACCCAATTGAGCATCATTCTGACATTGGTAGGACGTATACGCATGACGGAGTAAGACAAGAGCATACGATCAAAGATGGCTTCACTCTAAAAATATAAAAATGGCCCAAGTAAGGTCAATTCTCACTTGACAGAATTAGCACAAAGAATTCTGCATAAGTTCTACTCAGTAGCATTCCTGAAATGCAAAAATCTGGTAATTCTTACTTTGTGTCAAAATCTTACAACATTATCTTTATTGCGTAATTAGAATAGGAAGTTTTTCTTTTCAAATATGCAATTTCCTTTTAGTTATTTCCATATATTTCTTTATTTAATTTTGGAAAGGATTAGTACAAAAATTAGTGCAAGATTCTTAATTCGATTTAAAATTTTCCTTACGTGATTATTCTTTCCTTGCACGAGGATATTCTATTATTTTTCAAAACATTAGCTTGTGAAAGAAAACGAACAATCACCACATTCTAGCATGCACTTTTGAGATCTAGAGATCCTGCTCAGAGTTTCACTCTCTTGCAACCAATGGCCCTAACCAGTAAAACATGCAAAAAGCTAGCAAAAGAGAAGTTGGATGCAGAGCACAAACGATTTCAAGACTCGACGCCTCCAATACGTCGGGTCAAGAAATCGTCCGCTAATGAAATCGAGTTTGAACATGAAAAAAGTTTGCACCGTCGGCAAACTAGGATTGAGAAGTTCTTTTGAAAAATAGAAAGTGGACAAAAACTAGTTAACACTCCCTATGTCACTGTAAGTAGCGAAAATGAAACACCACATTTGGCAACAGAGTACCTTGATTTAGAAGACATACTGGTCAAAGACTATTTACGATAAAGGGCAGATAAACGAGCACAGAAGGCCAACAAGAAGGGACCTACGAGCGATCATGAAGAATCTATAGAGGAGGATCCTAAGGAATATGAGTCATGCAGTGAGGAAAAGGATACAAAAGAGACTGAAGTAAGTGGAATGGAAATGCAACCCCCAAGATATTGTAGCAACAGAATTCAATCCATGAGAGCGAGGGTATTGCCAGCTATTCCAAAGTACAGACCACAGAACAGATGTGTCTTGAAGGCACAACCTTTGTGTCCATTGACGCCGAAGATAGTTATATTTTGCTAAAAGATAAAGAATTCTTGCTTGAGCAGAGTTTGGAGGGAATCTCAAAAGAGACAATTGAAATAATCAAAGAGTTGTGGTGGGCAAAGTATTTTAACCCAAGTTTGAATGCAAGAACACTACTAAAAAAATGAGTTAGTTGACGCGCATAAATTGTCAATTATAATGTCTAGTTGACGCTTTTCAAAGTGACAACCAATCGACTGTCAACTAAAGTCACTATAGTTGACGCGCGCTAAAGCTTTATCAAATAATATAGTTGACGTGTAGGAAATGTCAAAACCATGAGTGGTGACACTTTATAAGCGTCATGTGATAGTTTAGTTGACATTTAATAAATGTCAAGCAAAAGTTTGATTGACATCTTTTACAAAAACATCAAGTAAAGATATACTTATATTGACGTTTCGTAAGAGTCATTAAAATAAAAAGTTGACGGTTCAAAAACATCACGTTGTTTCTTATACTTGACAGTTATAAAACATCAATACATATAATTGTTGCTATTTTTTATTATTATTTTAAAATTTGGTCTCATTTATCTAGTTATCCTCATCCTCTCAATACATACATAATGGTATCTTGTTGGACGAATTCCAATAATACATTAAATTTCAACATCTCGACATAAACATTAAACATAATAGATGTTTCAAGTACTAATGTCTTACATAATCCGAAATTACAAAGAAAAGTATGGAATCCCGTTTCCAAACTTTGTAAATATCTAATAACTACAACCTGTGGACTTTAATTGAACTGTCCAACTAATCTAGTTGTATACACAAAAAATAATATGAATTTTTCTAAGTTTGTAGTCTTCGAAAATATATACAACAACGAACAAATACCTCATTGTTTCCAAAGTTATTGTATAGAAAAAAGAATATGAATCCTCTTATGTAGCGTCCTAGAAATTTAGCTCATTCTATAGAATTTCATCCAGCTCAATTTGCATGTATGAGTCCCTTCATATTCCTCAATCTATTAACATTAAGACTTAAATTTTAACTTATTTATGACAAATAATAAATACTATACATCAATCTATTTATGAAAAATTAGTCATAATCTAAATGCTATGAACAATTCAGTATGTAAGGTAATGAACAACAAAAAGAGGTAGGTTTTATGAGATATCAAGAAGCAAAAACACAAAGTATACTAAAATCAGCCAAAACTAAGACCAACATAGAAGCAAATCTTGAACCCCAATAAAGAGTAATAAATGTAAAGATAAAAGTTTATTTTGTTAGCCCATCTCTCAGTTTTGAAATACCTTTCATCAGCCCATAGTGAATGATCACTAGTAGAATTTCACGAATAGGTGGCGGGCTAAAATCCAACATTTCAAAAACGCAGATGAAAGATGGCTGGTTATTGTCCACGCCTTTTAAGACTAACGATGGCGGGTATGACCCGCCTTGAATTACACAAAAAGGTGGCAAGCAAGGCCCGCCACCGAATGTCACATGTTTGTTGAATAGATGGCGGGCCTTGCCCGCCACCGAAACTTCCTTTTCATTTCATTCCCCCTTTTCGTTTCTGTCTCATTTCTCATTTCTCATTTCCACCAAAACCTCCGCCGCCGCTTAAGCTTTTGTTCTTCGACAAACCCTTCGACAAAAAACCCTCTCCACCGTCGCTAGTTCTTTGACTAATCCTCTCCGCCGCTGCGTTTCTTCGACAACCAATCTCCACCGCTACCATTACTTCTAATTTTGAATTTCTTCTTAAACTTCGAAGCTTGCGAGTTTGGAGTTTTGAGCATTTCTGCAACTTTGGACATTTCTTCACAAATTGGGTAATTTCTTAGTCTTTAACTTTTTTTTAAGCTCTTTTTAACTCATTTCTTCCCAAATTTATGTTGTAATCTTTCCATATATAACCCTTGTTTCAAATTTGTGCATTTGGACGTATTTTCTCCTTGAATATTTGTTTCATTTGGGTATTTGTTTCAAACTTACCTTAAGAACCTCAAATTTGGGCATTTGTTTGTTTCACAAATTTAGCTATTTATTTCAAAGTTTGCTCATTGGTATCATTGAACCAATTTTGATTCATGGGTTGCAATTGTATATACTTTGATTAGAGCGATAAGTTGATTTACATGTGTGACACCTACTTTGACGGTTGAAATAAGTGTATTTCTTAAGAATTAATTGATTTAGATTCTTTGTTGATTTAAGTTGGGTTAGATATTTGACTCGAGTCTACCTTGTTTTGAAATTTTTGTAGGTTAGGTTTCTATAGTTGACTAGTATTGAAAGTTATGACATTTTTGTAATAATGAATAAATCATTTGAATTTGTCTTTAGGTGGTTAGGTTGTTGAGCTTTTTTAGGAGTTTTTCTTGCCTCCTGATGTATATTTATTGAACCCGTGAGAAGAAATCAGATAAGAAAGAAAAATAGAGTTTCTTCATGGTATCAGAGCAAGGTTAAAATAAAAAAAATCTCTCTCTATTTTTCGCGGTCGCTCCGACCTTCGCTACAGTGAAACTCTCAGGCGCTGCTACTCCTTCCGAACAAAATTCAGAAAAGAACAAATCGATGCGCTACAGAAGATCATTGGTAACATGATCCAGGGAACAGGCCTTGATGCCCAGAAAGTCACACCAACTGCAATCACTGCAAAAAGAGGGAATCAATCCTAGATTGTCGATACAAGAGCGTCAGATCATATGACAGGGAACAAGTTTTTTTTTTCAACAGTATCAAGCAGACACATCCAACTCTTCTGTGAAGATTGCAGATGGGTCACACTCAAAAGTAGCAGGGACAGGTTCCATTCGTATCACTCAAAACTTATATCTTAAATCTGTTCTCCATGTACCAGATTTGGATTGTAACTTACTTTCAATTAGCAAGTTAACACGTGATCTAAATTTTGTGACTAAATTTTATCCAAATGAATGTATTTTTCAGGATTTATAATCGGGGAAGACGATTGGCAATGTTGAAGGCTGCTTGGGTCTCTACCATCTCAACATTGATCCCACCTCACTGAAGATCGGAGACAAGTCTTCCCATTTATCTTCCTTTGTTTCTAGTAGTTTAGTTTCCCTTAGCATCAATAACAATGATGACATCATGTTGTTATATTATCGTCTAGGTCATCCCAATTTCGTATACTTATCTAAGGTGTTTCCAAACCTATTCAGTAATAAGAATACAAATTCATTCTCGTGTGAAATCTGTCAACTTGCAAAACATACTCGAAACTCCTATCCACATCTTGAATATAAACCTTCTAGTCTTTTTTCATTAATTCATAGTGACGTTTGTGAACCCTCTAAAATAAAGAATATATCTGGGACTCGTTGGTTTGTATATTTCATCGATGACCACACACGAATTATGAAGGTTTATCTGATGAAAGAAAAGTCTGAAGTATACTCACTTTTTAAACACTTCCATGCCAAATATCATAGCAAAATCTATGTTCTCAAAATAGACAATGCGAAAGAATTCTTCAACATGTCTCTGGGAGAATACTTGTCAAAAGAAGGGATCATACATCTAAACTCTTGTGTGGACACTCCACAACAAAATGAAGTGGTTGAACGGAAGAACTGTCATCTTCTAGAAGTCACTCGGTGTCTCATGTTTCCTACACATGTCCCTAAATTTTATTAGAGGGAAGCACTTTTCACAGCCACCTACCTTATCAACCGAATGCCTTCTCGTGTACTTAAGTTTTTCAGTCCACACCACACCTTTCTTCAAACTTTCATTCACCTTCGTCTCCCATCCCTTGACTTGGCTCTTATAGTCTTTGGATGCAGTGCATTTGTTCATGTCCATTCCTAACATAGTAGCAAGTTGGATCCTCGGGCACTTAAATGTATCTTCTTGGGTTACTCTCCAATTCATAAAGAGTATAAATGCTACTCCCCTAAAACGAAGCGTGTATATTACCATGGATGTCACGTTCTTCGAACACCTACCATTTTACTCCAAGTCTGACTGTCAGAGGGAGAAGTTGAGTGACACTCAGTTTTGGTGATCCATCCTCGACACAATAACTCCAGCTCTAGTTGCTCATTCCTCCGTTCCTTCATCCATACCATTTAACACCTTCGTACCTAACTCTCTTCTTCCTCCTACTATCTCCATACCCCTTGAAACCTCCATACCGGATTCTCTTCTTCCTCCTACCACCATACCTGACCCCTTTCCACATCCTCTTGGGTCTTCCCCTCCTCTTGTACCACCTTCCTCATCGCCTCTGATTGTCAGTGATCGTTCCCTCACCTATACTAAAAAAAAAAACTAGGTTGAGCAGGTAGACACTCGAGCAGATCAAGATTCTCAAACGTCAGACCCAACTCTAAATTCTAGACAACCCGTGGATGAGACAAATGCTGGGACTGTTGATCTAGACGTGTCAATCGCAATTAGAAAAGGTGTTCGGAGCTGCACCATGCATCCCATAGGGAATTACGTTACATATGAAAATCTATCTGACCCTTATATCCACTTTTGATAATATATGGATTCTGACCAATGTGGCTGAAGCATTGCAACATCCTGGTTGGAGGAAGGCTGTACAAGATGAAATAGAGGCTCTGGAAAAAAATAATACATGGACAGTAACTAAACTACCTAGTGGAAAACGACCTGTTGGGTGCAAGTGGATATTCACAGTAAAGCATAATGCAGATAGAAGCATTGAGAGATTGAAGGCAAGACTGGTAGCCAAATGACTCATCTAATCTTATGGGATTGATTACCAGGAGACCTTTGCACCTGTGGCTAAACTCAACATCATACGGATAATTCTGTTCCTTGCAGTAAATCTCGAGTGGGGTCTCAGACAACTCGAAATACCTTTTTAAATGGAGATTTGGAAGAAGAGGTGTACATGGAAATTTCACCTAGATATTCGACCAGTTCTGACCCAGCCAAAGCATGTCTACTTAAAAAGTCCATTTATGGACTTAAGCAATCTCCTCGTACATGGTTTGGCAGATTTGCAACCTTTGTTCTTAGTCTGGGGTACTCACAATGTCAGTCAGACCACACACTATTTGTTAAACGAAGGTCAGAAAAGTCACTTGCCCTGTTGATTGTGTATGTGGATGATATCATTCTGTCTGGAAATGATAAGTCAGAGCTGCTTGCGTTAAAAGATCACTTAGCACATGAGTTTGAAGTAATAGATCTTGGAAATCTCAGGTATTTTCTAGGCATGGAAGTCACACGATCCAAGTGAGGCATAGTAGTATCTCAGAGGAAATATATACTAGACCTCCTTATCGAGACATGCATGTTGGGATGTAAACCAGAAGCAACCCCTATGGATCTTCCCAAAAAACTTGGGCTAGAACCTGAAACAAGTCCGGTCGAAAAGGAGAGATACCAACGACTGGTAGGATGCCTTATATATCTGTCTCATACTCGGCCAAATGTTGCATTCACAATCATTGTAGTTAGTCAGTTTATGCATAGTCCCAATGAAGGTCATATGGAGTTCTCATACAAAAGTCTCCGGTATCTAAAGATGACTCTTGGAAAAGGTCTACTATTCAAACGAACAGACGAGTGAAACATTACGGTATACTCTGATGTAGATTGGGCAGGTGATACAACAGACAGAAGATCCACCTCCAGTTATTGCTCATTTGTATGGGGCAACCTTGTCTCCTTGAGGAGTAAAAAATAACCTGTAGTGGCAAGAAACAGTGCAGAAATCGAGTATCGAGCTTTGGCCCAAGGGATCTGTGAAGGCATATGGATCAAAAGGGTCCTGACTGAGCTGGGAACAGTTT